>CM021105.1:37207025-37308288 GCA_007115665.2 Sequoiadendron giganteum
GAAAATTTGAAGAAAAGAGGAAAACAATGTGTTGGAGAGGTGTTTAGTGTAGCATAGTAGTGTTTTGGTTGTGATCCTCTTTTATTTATGGTTGAAGATCTACTTATGTGGTTTGGATATGTTGATCAAAGGTGTTATATCTATAGTTTCAGGTTCTAGATCGTTGTGTAGAGAAAGTTGTGTTCACTAATATGTGAATAGTGTATTGTAGTGCTGTTTAGTAGAAATGGTTTTTCTCCGTATTTCTCCTAGTATGGTTTCTGGTCTTTTGGATCTGAGGTTGTTCTTACATTATTCTTATCTATCTTCATTTTGATTTGTTCGAAGTTTGGTGCTTTGAAAGGTTGGATTATTGTGTTACAATATGTTAACTAGGTGTACATCATGAGTATGTTCTTCAAGCGAAAATTGTTGCAAAGGAATTTATTGGATTTTAGGGTGTGTATAGAATATTCCATATTATGTTCAAGTGATGTATGTTTTTCACGAGTCATCTTTAAACCAAACGAAGTGTGTACTTAATTTTTTATGGTGTTAACACAAGTTCGACCGACTTTGGGTGTTTACATTAAATGCGAATATTCTTCAGTGATTGTGGAAGAGTGGTATGGCGTATATGTGTATTTTGGTTCGAGTTAAGGAGTGGTGTGGTCCACCTTCATTCCTTTCCACCAAAAGAATATTTAGTGCCCACCTAATTTGAATTTGCATGGTTGAGGTGCACAACTGACCTTGGAGATTGTTTTCAAGGTTGAGGATGGTATAAATGAGTGTTGAGTTGATGGAGACTTGTGTGATGGTGTGTGTACTGTGAAGTATAGAGTTGTGAAGTGTGAAATGTAGTGTGAGCTTTAATGTGTTAAACTACTAGAAATAATTACCAGAAGGTGTCTACATTCTTCAAAGAGGTTGTGAATGTATTGGTGATGTTGTGGTGGATCTTTATGTTGCTCTGAGATGGATTTCTCATTGTAACATTCTTCTTTCTTCTTTTTTTGTAATTTTTTAGTGAGCCCTTAGCAGTGAGCTCCCTTCTTTTCTTTTGAGCAGCGAGTCCTCCATAAGTTAGCATATTGTATTTGGTGTTGCAAATTACTTTAGATTATGAGATAATCCTCATCATGGTTTTTCCATTCTTTGGTTTTCCATGTAAATTTGGTATTCTCATGTGTTTGGCTATGTTTTCATTATTGTTTCTCATGTTTACATTATGCTCATGCATGATAAGGATTTAAGTGGTTGTCAAGGGTTTAAGAACTAATGCAGATTTGAATGTTAAAGAGGTTTTTAATATTTTTATGGACGACTGATTCACCCCCCCTGGCTCAGTTGTCTTGTGCATTCAACATACTAATGAAGTCCCTCATCATGTGCACTAATTTTTCCATATCTTTAACATACAAACTTACATTGGAGGAAACCATTCCCTCCCCTCTTTATACTTTGTACCTTTATGGCTAATTTGTTCAAGTTAGAGATCAATGGTACCATTCCATCCCCCATTACTATTTGCACTTTTCTCTACATAAAGGATCAATATTCATTTACCTTTCTCATACCCCTTTTACTTTATGAGCTACATTTTTCTACTTTGTCCAAATATGGATATCTAGCTATCCATATGATTTTATGGTCACATCAATACACATTAATTAGTTTTACCTTCATACTTATCGATGCCATGTGATTTAAATCATCACTTATATCATAATTTTAGACTATCTTATTTAGTAATGCTACTTTAATTGTCAAATCACATTAACATATCATTTAAGTTACATTGGTGGAGCACTGTGTATCCATCCTTTTCCATTTTAGTCATTTCTACTATATCTTTACATATGGGATGCAACATTCCTTCCCTTATACATATTTGCACTTTATTACATCATCATTCCCATGAGGGGATTCTTATTTGATAAAATATTTTACACATACATATTACATTAGTGTTCTCACATGAACCATTTGATCTCACTTGGTAGCATTGTGCATTTCCTTTTATTACATTGAGGGTAATAAACCTTCCTTTTTATCATATTAGGATAATTCATCATTTCCATTTGGGAGCATTATGCATATCTCTTTATTACACTTGTGGTGAAATGAAGCCTTCCCATTTCAAAGCATCATTCATTATCTTTACATATTATCTCTTCGTGGTCATATCTCCATATATGGGAGCATCAAACTTCTCCTTTATTATGGTATAATCACATTGCACTTATATGGTTGTTTTGGGTCATTAAGGGTCACACCACAAAAAAATCCTATGTTGGGAGAAACATTATTATCCATTGATATCATCTTCAATCCATGTATTTATCATGCTTATCCTTCAAGGCACGTATATGATAGTTACATATTGAGAATAATTAATGTATATGCTTATATGATTACATAACAATACATGCTTACATGCTTGTAAGATTAAATTTACTTTTTATGTGTCATTTTCCCTCTCCTAAAAATTACTTGCGCCTTATGGATACAATCAATTTTCAAGTAGGCATATCTTTTTGTTATTATTCTCATGTTTAGATCTATAAATAGTTACAAGTTCTTATATAGATTTATATTTTATTCTTATAGTGATTATATGGAAGGTGAACATTAATGATCACATCCTCATAAGGCTAATTACTTTATATGGACCCCATAGTGATATCCTTTGATTGTTTGAGATATACCTACATGCACATTTATGAATGCTACATACTTTTAGATGCATAATCGTTCTAGGATTTACATGCACCTTAAAATAAAGGAAAAATGTAATGGTAAAATTTGTATGATCATGTTGTTTCCCATTTAGGTTTTCACTTATTTTGAGTGAGTGTTGTTTCTCGTGATTAGTTTGTAGTCACAAATGTCTTCACAATTACAATCTTGTATCACCTAAATTCAAATTTAACTAACTTCCTTTCATTATCTTTTCCACCGAGGGCCAATTAAACAAAAAAATTGTGCAATTTGTTGCTATGCCATTGTATGTAAAGACATTCATGCATTCTTTATAATCATATCTACTCTTCAAGAAATATTCACATATTCTAGGAACATTTGAATGACTAAAATTTATTTTTGTTTATTTGTCCATTCATGTTTCTTAGGGTAGGCCTAGGAGAAAAATTCCTCTAGTTACATACTAGTAACCATACAAAGTTGTTTATAAACACCATTATTCCATTAAATATCAAAAGGACAAATAAGCCAAAGTCGATCAAGTGAAGTAAAGAAAAAGATTATGTAAAACATATAGTACAAATTCATGGATGTGGGATAAGATCATAGTCACAAATTCCTAAATAGTGTAAATAGAAGACTGATTCCAAAATTATTACTAATCTATCATTTACAATTTGCAATCTCAAACCATATTACATTCAAATTTAAACTTATATTAAATTTAAATTTACATCGATATTTTTACATTCATCAATTACAAAACTAAATATTATTATTTTTATTCGTACATTATAAATTTCTAATACAAAATATCAAATTCAATTTCAATTAACTAATCTAATTTTTATTTTTTTACATATACATTTTGTTAAATTATCTTAAAATAAACTTTAAAATTCTACTTTTCTTTACACGATTAAATGCTAGATGATAAAAGTTCTAAAAACTAATTGTATACGAAGAATGCTAGAAAATTCATTACCAGCTATAATAAAATCTAAGATGATATTATTAGGCTTTAAATGGAGAAAAAATTATTTAGTATTTTCTATCAACACAGAAAAGTTTTGTTGTATTAGAATTAAATGGAAGAGGACATCATTGAATATTTTGTATAAAAAAAAAAAATGTTACAATCTAGAAAAGAAGGCATTCAATATTTTTTATCAACATAGAAAAGTTTTATTCAACATTTTCTGCATTGAACATTTTCTATCAACACAAACTTTGGAATGTATTTTCCGTATCAAAACAAAGTAAACAAATCTACATTACTTCTTCCCTCCATTTGTCAAAAATATATTATGCCACTATTTTACTTCACATGGTTACTAAATGCATTCTGACAAAGGATTATACTAATTGAATAATGTTGTAATCAAGAATCGTGTTTTGATTGAATTATATTAATATCAACTAAAAATTTGATGTAATTTAATTAGTTGCTTTTGGATTACACTATGTGCTAGTTTTTGGATCAATGTTTCAGATCACACTGCGTGATCCTTCATCAAGATGCAGTTTGAAGGATCACGAAGTGTGATCCAAAATGTTGATCCAAAAACTAGCACATAGTTTAATCCAGAAGCAACAAATTCTTATTGATATGGACTGTGGAAATCTAATGGCTTTGATTAATTAAATTTTTTTAGTATATAAATAAAGAGAAAATAGTTTTATAAAGGAACAAATATAATTATATCACATATTTAAGTTTAATATAAATACAAAAAATATAAGTAAATAATGATTATAAAATCGATATTAGAATGGAGTCTCACTCATCAGAGCTACTCCATCCTTCATCAAGAAGGTATTTTCTTTCTTCCACTAGCTCTTAATTGGTGAGAGTGGTGTGTTCTCTCTATATGGTTATTTTATAATTATAAATCTTGAACACTAGGTAGAATCTGAGCACTCGTTGATGGCAAAATGACAAACATAATGTGAGAAAAATTTACTTAGCCACCAGGGTCTAACAAATCCATTAAGTGGATGCTAGAGGGAAAAAGTAGGTGATAACCATCCACCTAGATGAGTAGTAGGCAAAGACTAGCCAAAAGAGTACCTAGCCAATAGCAAAAAACCTCTTCAATAATTATGAGAGTGGCACTAAGAAGTTTGAAGGATATTAAAATTAATAGTATCAAGAAATTATTAACACAACAAGAGTAATTAAGAGAAATTATAGTTGTTTCGATATATTGAAAGTTTCCATGTTTCATTTTGTCCTCATTATAGAGCTCTTCTCAAATTAGGGCATGCCATTGACAATGAATGTCTTTGACATTCATAAAACTTTCTCTCTGTAATATGCACTCATTATAGAAAATGTTCTTGAATTGGGACAAGTCACTAGAATCAAATCCCTTTGATATATTAAAATTTCTCTTTTTATTTTTCCTCTCAAAATTGAGTCTTTGCAAATTAGAAAAGGTCACTGGTAACAAATTTATTTAATATACTTTAAGATCTTTCCCTTATTGTGAAGTTTCTTCCAAAATTGGGATAGGACGCCAACATCAAATGTCTTTGATGTATTGCAAGCTTTCCTTCTTTAGTTTTCCCTTATTGTGGAAAGTTTTCTTGAAGCGAGATAGGTCACCAACATTGAATGTCTTGCATATACTAAAATTTCACTCTATTTAGTTTTCCCTCATTATAGAGAATCTTTCCAAATTCAAACAAGTCACTAGCATCAAATGTGTTTGATACTCTAAAAAATCTCTCTTCTATTTACACTAATTGTGAAGAGTTCCTAAATTAGCAAAATCACTAGCACCCTCAATTATCTTACTAATATTTTTAAAATGACCTCTCTTGATTGTTCTCTCAAAATTTTAGTTTATCCAATATATTTTCTAGTTACTTGGTTAGCTCAACATGTGATTTCAACATACCCTTCAACAAGTGTTGGTAAAAAATCGCATATGCATGCTAGACCATTTGGATAGAATTTAAATGAACTAAATACACCCACATATTAGGCTAAAGGCTGCTAACCTAAGGCATGAGAGGAATGGAAATTACTCTACTAGACCTATATGTGATACATATGAGAAAAGGGAAAGTACATGATATACATATTTAACCAAACAAAGAGGTGTGCCAATATCTTCTATATATTCATTAGCTTCATACAATGCCTTAGCCATACAAAATCAAATCAATTAGACTTCTTGTCAAGTAACAACTTTCTTATGTATAGTTCCCTTAAAGAAGACAATGGTGGTTCCTTTTTATCCTCTTTTAGATGCTGATTCCCTCACCTTTGTTGGTAGATAGATAGTTCAAGTAACATATATTAGTTCTCAATGGAACTTTAGGTTTGAGAGTTGTTTATCTCATTTAAACAATGAATCAAAGAGAATATGTTTTTTAATTTCCATTGGATAGATCCATATAGGGCTAGGGCCCCTAATATTTTATAATAGAAAGTTATCAATCATTAATAAAATTTACTTGTATCATCCTAATGTTAACAATTTTTTTAGAATAATTGGCTATTCTAACTATGGATTTGTTTCTATCTATGATAGTGGTAGCCTCCTCTACTCCATAACCAAGCTATCTTATCCATGACCTAGACATAGTATAATATGAAGGAATTGTTATGTATGGTTATTTGAAAACCCAAGGTTTCAGGCTATTTTTTAGTGGTAAATCTTATTCTAATGTTTTATTATGTGTTGGAGTAAATAGATCATTACCTGATAATTAATTAATTATTGGATACCTTTTTACTTTAATTACTTAAGCTAAACTAAGGAGTTAATTTTTTATATTAGATTAATGTAAATATGAGCCAAGTTGTCTCATTGCATGAGATTAAGACACTTGTCACAATATAATCAAATCCTCATCTAGGGTTTTCTTTTTAAAGCTTTTATAAGAATTCACCTTCATTGTAATCATTATTTTTAAATTATTGCAATATAATTTCTCAGGTTGTTGAACACACAATCATGCTTTGATCTCTCTTTTGTGATAGGATAATTGCTTGCAAGTGATTTTGGGAGGTTTGGGGTTCAAACATCAACTCCATCACAGCATCAAAGCACCAGATCTATAGCCTCCTATTATGTGAGGGATCCAACCTTGAGAAAATTGATGGTGCATATTGAAGTGAAATAGACCTTGTCATTGCATCTAGAGGGGCTGAAAACCTAATGATTGACTGTTGTTTCATGATTTTTTTTATGAATAGGTAGCTATCTATATTATTAATAAAGATAAAGTTATATATTTACTAAAAGAGGGTGGGTGGTAAGAAGGCACACCCCAAGAGTCACATGAGCTGAGCCTAGAAAACCAAAAATTTCATGAAAATTTTGAGAAGTTGAAATCTAAGAAAAATAGACACATTTTTCAAGGCAAATTTTCATACAACTATACAGATCCATACACCTTCGTATTGTTAGTACCAAGTCATACGAAGCCTCGGGGGTTTTGTGGCATAAGCTTTGCACAAAAATTCGACATCTTGTGTAACTTCCTAGCGATCATATAAAAACAATGGCAAGTTTTAAATTAATCGATGATGGTTAGATTTTTTGTGGCTATGGTATATTTTAATAGTGACAAAATATTTTACAACACCTAGATTTCTCCACGCCACCTCCTAATCAAGACCTTGGCACCTCCATTGCCACTTTGTAATTTGTGACCAACACCCACAACCCAACCCCATTCACATGGGTGACTAGAGATTAGAGCTTAGTACCTAGTTACCAACCCCCTAGTCACCAATACGACTAGGAGCTTATTTTTTAGCCATTGTTTACATTTCAAGCCAAATTGGGCAACTTATTGTAAATCAAGTGTATGTATCGAATCAACTAAGGCTAAGGATAAAGAAAAACCTAAGGGCAAGGATCTAGTTTCTACAACTTCCACATCATCTTCATCTTGGATAATTGACTTTAGTGCTTCACACCACATGGTTGCATGCCTATTGTCACCTTGGATGATGATACTCCAACTTCAATAATACGGAGAGGGTCTATTGTAATTGAAGGAGGAATATTCACTAATCTCCTATTAGTGTATTAAATTACTCACATATGGAAAGGCATGAGAGTGATTCTTTCTATAGATATTGTTGAGATTAGAGAGTTGGAAAATAATTATTTAGAGGTTGTGGGGGAGGGAAGATCACCATTCTAGGTTATATACCTTCTCACATTTTGCCTCAAATATATCTCTCACAACCTTTCTTACTCATTCAAATGAGAGTAGAAAATTATGGAATGAATGATTTGGCCACCTTAACTATCATTATCTTGAATAATCAATTAAACACTTGACATGGTCATAGGATTTCCAAGATTCACAGTCTAAGGGTATTTGTGAGGGTTGTACCCTTGGAAAGCATCCTGAAGGAAATTTTGACAAAGGAAAATCTTGGAAGGCAACACAATCTTTAGATCAACTTCACAATGATGTTTCAAGGCCATTTCCCAATCCATATTTTAAAAAGGAAAGATATGTTCTCTCCTTCATAGATGATTTTTCCTGATATACATGGGTCTAATTTCTTAGAAAAAAATGTAAAGTTTTTGACAAGTTTTGAGATTTCAAGGTAGTAGTTGAGAAACAATTAGGAGATGTCATCAAGATTCTTCAAAGTGATAATGTGGGAATATATGAAGACTAAATCTAAGCACTTTTACATAGTAGAGGGGATCTATACATGCAAAGGATAGTTCCTTGTACTCCCCAAGAAAATGGTGTAGAAAAAATTTAGAATAAATTCTTGAAAGAGATGGATAATTCTATGATACACTTGAAAGGTCTTACACCACATTACTAGGTAGAAGAAATCAAGTATGGTTGTTATATACAAAATAGAGGTCCTCACAAATCCTTGAAGGTTATCACTCCCATTGAAGCTTGGATAGGAAGGAAACCTTTAGTTGAGAACTTAAGGGTATTTGGATATCCACCTATGGAAAAAATACTCAACAACATTGCAAGGATATAGATCCTCAATCTTAACCTTACATCTTTGTAGGTTATCCAGATGGTGTAAAAGGTTATCACCTACTCTACCCAACCACACATGAGATTCATTGAGAGAAGTGTTAAGTTTCAAGAGTGTCCTACTAACTCTATATTTTACATTTATCCTTATAATATAGATTCAAATGATTTTGATGATACTTCTTTTGATGAATTTGATCATCCACTATTGATTCCTGAAGCAGAGTCTTCTTATTCTAGTTCAAATAGTGAGGATAGTGATGAGGACTCACCTTCATCAAATTCACCACATTCTTTGGAGGATAATATTCTAGCATATGACTCACCCACATCTCACCCTCTTTGGGTTAGATAGACACTTGATAGTACAAATAATTGGGTAGGGAATCCAACAAATAGTAAATGTACACATTCAAACTATCAAAATGGGCCACATGATTTCCTAGTCACTATCTCCAATCCACATAAATTTGGAGAGGCATCAAGAATACCTGAGTGGGATAGGGCTATGTAGGAGGTATATGATGTTGGAAGTTTCAAGGTCTATCATTTTTTATGTAGTTTGGAAACATGAGCATGTAGTGTGCATACATCGATTGATTTGGTTGACCCAGTCTTGTCATTGATGTCAACATTGTAGGGAAGTATTTTTTTGGTATCATTTGTACAATACTAACTATACCAAAAAATTGATCTATCATGAATTTGGCTTAGTGTTCTCTTTTGATGATGTTGTGGTTTAGTACGTCAGTTTTTGGTTTTGCACTTCACCACAAGAAGAGGTATAACTCTAAGATTTTAACCATACCATGAAGATTGGCTTATACAACTATATTCAATATCTTGTGAAGTTTTTTGAAGTGGATTGGAAGATATCAATGATAGAGTTCAATTGAGTATATCACTATCATTTCTCTATTCAATGTGTCAATATGGGAGACTCTGTGTTTCCTCGAAAATAATTATTTTACGCCATGGTTTTAAATTTAGACTCACTGATTTCGGTGAAATGTGAATTTGAAGAAAGATCATATTTGGAAGTCGCTTGTATGAAGAAGTGCATGTATGATTGAATTTTTTTGTGATTAATTTTAATTCTTGGCCGACCTAATACATGATATGTGTTGAAAATATTAAATATATATTGTAAATGTTAGTAGGATCTATTTTAGGTCCATGCCGACCTAAATTAAGTATTGCGCATTTTTCTTGAATACAAAGATGATTTTGAATCATGTGTGGAGCCAACATGGCTATGTTGAACTAAAATAGGGCTACATCTAATTAGGTTGACCTAATTGATGTATGTGAATGTAATTTGGTAAATATGTAAGACATTTTTGAGTTGTAAAGACATGTGATAGGGATGCGACATTTAATATGATGTGCAAGTGATCTCATATTGTGTGAATATGTGAATTTAAGTGCTTGAGATCAAAATAAGGGCATAATTGATGAGCGATTGCTAAGTAGAACAAAATGTTGTATTCATATCTTCAAAGGAACTGAAATATAACACAAGGGAGGTGCACTTTGTATCAGTTCATACTTTGGAAGTGAGCCATTTTTGTATTGTATTTAACTCTAGTTGTGAACCTTATAAGGATAGTGTGTCTTGGCAGTGAGCCCCTGCAATATACTATATCCAGATATAATATATTGTGAGCTAATCCTCACCATGGTTTTTCCTTTTCTAGGTTTTCCACATAAAAATCATGGTGTTCATGTGTTATGTGATATTTTGGATGTTTCTTTTTTTCATTATGTATTTCTATTAGTATTTTTTGTTGATTGGATAAGCTATGTTCTAAAATTTTAATAGAATACTGATTAACCTCTCCTCTCGGTATTCTAAGTGTTCAAAAATTGGTATTAGAGCATGGTTCCTTTTGAAAATCCTAACAACCTGAAGAAGATCTTGTAGGTTGAACACATGGCTAATAGAAAGTATCTTGTTCCTCTACAAGAAAATTGTACAATTGAACACATAGAAGATGAATGTTGGATTGACAAAGAAGAACTTAAAGCAGCCCTTGAAGATCTTGACAAGGTTGAAAGTGAGAATAAGGGGTTGAAAGAAAACCTTCAGGAAGCAAATGACTACATCAAGAAGTTGAAAGATCAAATCAAGAAGTTCAAAGAAAGACATACAGAAGTCAATGCACACTTGAATCAAGCAAAGGAAGACACCACCGGATTGAAAGTGAAAATGGAAGAAAAAGGAAGAATTGAGGAATGTTTGAATGCATTGGTACAATACAAGATTCAAGACTGCTCAAGAATTGAACAAGAAGTGGTAAATCTCAGATCAAATCTAGAAAAGGCAAAAATACATGAGGAAAAATTCAAAAAAAGCTCCACAATGCTCAATGAACTAATATCAAGATAAAAATCATCTAAGGATAAAAAAAATTTGGGACTTGTAGAAGGGGAGAGCTCAAAAGAAAATATGACACCTAAAAAGGATAACAATCAAAAGAAGATTCAAGGCAATGGAAGACAATTCAGAAAATGAAGAAGCAATGTTGGAAGACCTCCTATCAGACAACAAAATGCTCAAAGGTACCTATCTTTTAATGGTATTTTTTTTTCATGCAATAAATTTGGACATAAGGCAATATAATGTAGGAGTAGAATGAATCAAAATGTTGGATCCTTCTTTGGAAAATGTTTCGCATGCAATAAATTTGGGCATAGAATAGTTGAATCGATAAGTCATATGATGAAAAGATATTTAATATTGTGAGAATGGCTCAATATTTCAATGGTTACTACTATACATGCAATATGTTTGGACACAAAGCTAACCATTTTAGATCAAGGATGAGTATAAGTCAAAGAAGTATTGTATGCTACTTTTGCAGCAAACCTGGACACATTTAAAAAAAAATCAGAAGCAAGAATAGAAGACACTCTAATCCAGTAAAGAGAAATGAACCTATGAAGAAAGTTAACCCTACTGAGGTTAAGAAGGAAATGGGCAAGATATGGAGAAAGAAAGAGGAATATGAGAACAAAGATGAATCATGAACTTCAAATACATTTGTACCATCCTACAATGAAGATGTCTCCTCTAGTAACAAAGCCCTTAGCTATGACTTAGGGGGAGCTTCACTGAAAATCATACAACCCCCTACCGACATGTTGTGTCATGGCTTGACACGAAGAGACAAGATGGAAAGGAACATTGTGAATCTATTGGTGAAAGTTGTAGGAGAAAATATTTTAATGTGGAAGTTTGTGAAGCTTCTATAAATTAATTGTGGATACAAGGTTTCAAAGTTTATCAGCTTTTTCTAAAGCATTTATTGCTAAAGCATTTATTGATATAGGTCAAATCATGGAGTTAAAATGTATTTGAGAAGAAAAATTCAGTTGATGTGAAGGAGAAGTAAATTGAAGAAGAAGGGGTGGATTCAAAGCATCTTCTAAGATAAGAACATCAAAACCCTATTTTTTGTTGAAGCAAATTCAAGAGGTACTCTGCATACTCAATTCTTCTATGCAATTTTTATTTTATATATAATGGAAGGGTTGAAGGTAGTAAATGTCTCAGAGAGACTGCAATCTAAATTAAAGAGGCATTCTTAGAAAGTTATGCTGGAAGATCTAGTGGGTACATTTTCTTGCTCTCCCTTTGGAGTTTCACCTATTGGGGATATTTGTGCATACATTCATGGGAAAATAGAAGAAATTTCCAATAATAAATTATGTGTTTTATGGACAATAGAATTGGAATAAAATGATGATGCAATAAAATCAAAATACAAAACCCTAATTGAAAAGAAAATGGATGTGTGACAGAGTTTCCACTATTCGAAGGAAAAAAGAGGTACATTAGAATGATATTGAGTAGGATTCACGATGAATCTATCTGGATTGAAGGTTCTTATTCAATAATCAAGGAATCAATAAGGGGTGTAACTGGTTTATAGTCCTCCAAACCAATTCTAGAGCAAAAGTCTATCAAGGTCAAGGAATTAATTGAAAATACTAGTGCAAATCTCAAAGGGAAGGAACTCACCTTGAATACATTTGGGAACCCAACTATCTGGTATGTTGCAATGCTTTATTGGACACAAAATATTCCTACCAAACAATAGCTATACAACCTCTACTAGTGTTGCTCACATTGCACTTAACATGATTGAAAATGGTGCTAATCATGATATTTGTGAGTTACTCTGACAACATTTGATGAATAATTTGAAGGAAATCAAAAATAACAAAAAGCATACATTTAGGTATGATAATTTGATAATCTATTTAATTTTCTCCTTCATAAAGGAAATACCTATAATTGGAAAAGTAGAGTGGTAAAATATAGAACTAGTTGCACATCAAATAAGAAATCTTAAATGAGAAATCTTGGTAGACCGGATGCTCAAGATGATTTTGCAACATTCTTTCAAAAGTTTCAGATGAGAATGAATGAAAGAGTAAGAATACCCAAGGGTGTAGTGAAAAGGTACTCCAGAGACATCAATTTCCTTGTCTCCATCGAATTTTGCTTCATGGAAGAAATTGAGCCTAGACTTGTTTGGATTTTTGAGTTGAATTATGAAGTGATTGAGCAGAAATCTACTCACTATGCAAAAGTGCTTCTAGGAAGCCCTAAGGACCCTAACAGATCAGGTTTAGAGGAAAATTCTAGAAGTGAAGCCTCCAAAAGTTCTAGGAGGACAAGTAAGAAAAGGAAAAGCATTGTTATTCCTCTGATTAATATTAAGCACTTAGATATTATAGAACAAGAAGGAAGACTGCAAACTGATGTGGCCCAACATGAGCATGTAACATAAGTGCACATGACATGGATGAAGCCATAAATTTTTTACAAGAGGTAATCCTCGGTGCAAGCATTAATACATCAGTGTCTACTATGGAAAATATCAAAAATATGGTTGATTTTTTGAAAGCATACATCTTCAGACTAAAAGAACAAACTAGAAATGGATCAAAAACAAGAACTGTAGAGGAAAATCTAGAAGATATCAAAAATAAATGTGCATATGCACATTACAAAAACATGAGGGGATTGGAGGATATTCAAACTTGTGAAGAAGAAGCACATAACTTAATATCATATTGCTTGAAGTGGTCAAACTACACATAAAGTACAAAGGGTGCAATAAATCTGGTTGAAATTCAAATAGGCAGTCAAGCATATGTTTATCATTTAGCAAGTGATAGAAACAATAAAAAATGGTCTTACATTATGCAGCTACATGAAAATTTCTTTGCTTTATAGAATCAAAGGATATAGGCAATCAAACAATATGTGGAATTAAGGGACTCAATAAAGATAAAGCATACTCCTATATCTAGTACCCTTTGCCAGTGTTGATAAACTCTTAGAAATAAACCTTAACCCTAGCACTGTGGAAGAAGGAAAAGAGTCTCTAGCGAAGCTTGAACTACTATGCAAGACTCTTGTAGATGCAAAATTTTTTTGGAAAGAAGGCAAATCTACTTGGCAGGATACTCTGAAGAAACTCAAAGGATCTAAATCTTCAGGTTGACAAGTCTTTCCTTTGTGCTTAATTTTATTTTCTTTTGAAGAAGATGCATACATATATATGTCCAAGGGAAGCGTATTGGGCCCTTGCATGACCTTTTCCATTGATTTCGAAGGGGGAGATATAGTGGAAAAACATTTTTGTCAATACACTTAGAAAGTGATAATTAAATTCTGGGATGGTTGGAAAAAGCTTTTGGAGAGTCAAGTTTAATTATGAAAGGGGGAGCTAAGTTTTGATTCATGTCATAGATTTTTTTTTTTTATATGTATGCTTCCATCAATGAAAAAGGGGGAGATTGTTGGAATTTTGGAAGTTTGTCACTATTGATGCAGTTTGGCAACATGAGCATGAAGTGTACATACATTGGTTGATTTGGTTGACCCAATGTTTTAATTGATGTCAACATTATGGGGAAGACCCTTTTTTTGTATCATTTGTATAGTACTAACTATATTAGAAATCTGATCTATCAATAATTTGGTTAAGTGTTCTCTTTTGAAGATGTTGTGGTTTATTGCATCAGTTTTTGGGTCCGCAATTCATTGCAAGAATAGGTATAAATCTAAGCTTTTAACCATACCATGAAGATTGGATTATACAACTATATTCAAGATCTTGTGAAGATTTGTGAAGTGGACTAAAAGATATCAATGACAGAGTTCAACTCTATATATCACTACCATCTCTTTGTTCAGTGTGTCAATATGGGAGACTGCATTTCCTCAAAAAGAATTATTTTGCACTATGGTTTTAAAGTTTGAATCACTAATGTTGATGAAATATGAATTTGAAGAAAGATCATATCTGGAAGTCACTTGTATGAAGAAGTGCATGTATGATTGAATTTTTTTGTGATTAAGTCTAATTCTTGTCCAACCTAATACATGATATGCATTGAAAATATTAAATGGGTATGTGCAGGATCATGATGGGCCAAAAAGTGGCGATATGTAAGTGATATGATGGCCCATGTGGCTGACGACTTTTTTTTTACCCAAAATTGATGAAATGAAAAGGGTTTTTAATTGAGATTCTCAACTTTCCACCAATATAAATTATGCTTTACTTTAAATTTAATAAATAATTATTATTAATTTTCTATTTGAATTACGACTAAAGTCCCGATTGATAGGTTGATTGAAAAACATCCATAGCTTTCAAACGGTATCACATTTTTTGAATCTAAAACATGTGTCACATTCTATGCTTCACATACTATAGGATTAAAAAAATAAATTGAATTTCATGAAGTTTGACCAAGTTAAGGTGGTCAAAAAAGTTGTAATAAAAAATTCATAATTAATTATTTACTTGGAATTTTTTTATAAAAAAATATGTATCAAATCGGGACATGAGTCCTCTACTAATATCTAAAATATTATAAAAATATATTATCATTTTATTGTGGTTAGGGTGGTCAGACATACACCTACTTCTTATTTTTTCCCTGAAATTTAAGTACTACTGCATTGAAATTTTAAATTTTCACCAAATAGATTTTTTATTTTTTTAAATAAACCTAGTATTTTAGAAACCACATTCAATTTGCTACAGATTATAGTCTTACATGTTTTTGAAATAATATAGATAAATTATTCAAATTTTTATGTCAAGTTGCCTAACTCTAATTTTTTTGAATTTTATTGCCACTTAAGGGCCTATTTTTTCCATGATGATCCTACACATACCCAAATATATATTGTGGATGTTAGTAGGATCTATTTTAGGTCTATTTCAACCTAAACTAAGTATTGCACATTTTTCTTGAGCGCAAAGATTATTTTGAATCATGTGTGGAGCTAACATGGCTATGTTGAACTAAAATAGGGCTACATCTAATTAGGCCAACCTAATTGATGTATGTGAATGTAATTGGGTATATATATGTAAGAAATTTTTGATTTGTAAAGGTGTGTGATAGGGATGAGATGAGTAATATGATGTGTAGGTGATCTCATATTGTGTGAACATGAGAATTTAAGTGCTTGAGATCAAAATAAGGGCATAACTGATGAGCGACTGGTAAGTAGAACAACATTTTGTATTTAGAGCTTCAAAGGAACTGAATATAGCACAAGGGAGGTGCACTTTGTATCTGTTCATACTTTGGAATTGAGCCATTTTAGATTGTATTTAACTCTAGTTGTGAGCCTTATAAGGACATTATGTCCTACAAGTGAGCCCCTGTAATATACTATATCTAGATATAATATATTGTGAGCTAATCCTCACTATGGTTTTTCCATTTTTGGGTTTTCCACATAAAAATCCTACTGTTCATGTGTTATTTGATCTTGTGAATGTTTCATTCTTTCATTCTTTATTTTTGTTTTGTATATTTTAGTGATTGGATAAGATGGTTTGATATAAGTGGGTATCTTAGATCAAGTTTATAGCATATGGTTCAATCGATAAGTACAATACACAATTGGTTTCCAAGCATTTTTCACATGTTGTTTGCACTAACTACACAAAGATATTTTCACCCATGGTAAAGATGACTTATAATTGACTCACACTTATTATTTTCATAACATATAGATGATATGTGCATCAAATGGATGCGAAGAGTACTTTTCATCATAGAGACCTTTAGGAGATCTATGTAGAGCAACCACTAGTGTTTGTTCATGATTTATCCTTAGTGTGTAAACATAGGAAGTCCCTTTATGTCCTCAAATAGGTCCCCAGTGCTTGGTATGGCAATATGAGTTATCTAGATTATGGTTTTAATTGGTGTCATTCATATCATTATTTGTGTACATTTGTTGCAAGATGTGCACCCTTGGTCTCCTTATGTTGTGCAGTGCAACACTCAAGTTCGTGACATGGCTTAATTGCCTCCTATGGATTCATTAACTCTGGCAATTGTATCGAGCATTAATAGGTTGATCTTTTGGTGCAACAACAACCTTCTGTGCAATAATTGGTATCAGAGCTTCGACCATGGGTTTGAACCCCTCGTTTGCATTGGGGGGATTGTTACAAGGTGTGTGCCCTTGGTCTCCTTATTTTTTTTAGTGTAACGCTTGAGTTCATGGCATTCTTAATCACCTCCCATGGATTCATTAACTCTGGCAGGTGTATTGAGAATTAATAGGTGTTGGCCTCCTACAATGATTTCGATAACTAAGCCTTTACAACCATGATTTAGAGATTGGACATCTAACCTGAATAGCCGTTTTAACCATCATGAAGGTACATTTAAATCGTCAACCTAGGATGTGAACTTGAAATGGGTCAGTACAGTATGTGTCCTAAGAAACTTCAAAGTAGTCATCTTCATTCTACAACTAAGAGAGACTTAATACTAAAAGTAAATTGCATGGAAAGAAACTAAGTAAATGTTGAACATCACTCAACAATTAATCTAAACTAAACATGCATGATAGAAATAAAAATCTGAGTAGCAAACAGGAAACTACTCTACCTGCTTTGGCTGCAAGAACAGTCACATAATGGGATTCTAGTGGTTGTAGGAACAGTCAATGCTAAATTCTTAACTAAGTACTAAACATAAGCTAATACTAATATAACTAAACTAAAGGAACCTACTACTCACCAAGTGGGGCCCCTTGGATGAGTATCCTCTAAGACTAATGCAAACTTAGATACTTAACTCAGGATCTCATTTTATTCATAGGAAAATGCAAATACAATAGAGTAACATGTCTATAAATTGCTTAGTAGAATATCAAATCATACAATAACTTGGTGATCAACTCTTGAAGAAGGAGGATCTAAACCTTATTTAAACTATCATCCAAACAAGACAATCAACTCCCACTAATTGAGAGGATTCCATTTAGGGAAAGCAGAGAAAGGAGTGGAAGAGCGGTTACACATGTAGGGGAATCCATTCAGACATGCATGCCCAAACATGGAATCGACCACTACAGTAGTGCCTGCATTGTTCAATGTCATTAAAGATCAACATAAGGCAGTTACATGTGGTTCACATGGGAATCTCCTACTATCATCCTCAATTAACCTTCACATGATTCCTCTGCATGATCGGCTGGCGGCTGTGTTTCTCAACTTAGCATTCTTAATCATGTCTGCATGGCAATGTCAGTACACATAATAATTGCATAGCTATAACCACCTTAAAGAACATTCATTAACCACATGCAAGACTAATATAGATAGTCCACATAATAGGTAAATTTATCATTAAAGCTAGCAAAAATAGAATTAAACCCAAATGTCTTATGGTTTGAGAGAAACTATATAAAAGTATCAGCATGTAATATCAAAGTCCATGGTAACTTCAACAAATAGACTATAGATTCTACCCATAACTAGACCAAAAACTAGACTCATCAATAGTTTGATCTTTTGGTGCAATGATAAATGTCTATGCAACAACTTCTTGTGACATGATGATTCATTATTGATAATAGCACTTTATGTTGATGATCTACTAATCACTAGGAGCTCTTCATCTACTATTGTAGTAGTTAAGTCAATGCTCTAATGTGGATTTTATATGACTAACTTGTCATTGAGATTTCCTAATCTAATTTTTAGGATCACTCTTGCTCAATTTCACATGGCTGACTACAAGCCATCTTTGACTCCCTGTCTCTCTAGGTCCAAGCTTGAAGATGATGATACTTCTATTTTGGTTGTTGCTACCCTGTATTGATAGCTTATTGGAAATATCATTTATTTGACCCATAAGAGGCCTAACATCTCATATGATCTCAACATGGTTTCCAAATTTATGCAAGAGATACATGAGTTGCATTGGAAGGTAGCTAAGAGGATCCTCTACTATCTTTAGGTCATAATCAAATTTTGGATTCATTATAGAGTTGGCATAGAGATTGATTTGGTTGGATATACATATTTAGATTGGGTTGGTGATTTTCAGACTCACAAGTCTACTTTAGGTTATACTTTCTCTCTTGGCTCTAGTCCTATCAATTGGTCTAGAAAAAAAGCAACAAGCTATTGTTTTATATTTCATAGATGTCAAGTATCGAGGAGTTGTTAACACAACCACTAAAGATTTTTGGCTTCAAGCCATTCTCACTGAGTTTGGTATTTCCTTTTGATAGCCTTCAACCATAATATGTGACAACAAAAGTACTATTCAAATATATATAAGAATCCAGTCTAGCACCAAAAAAGAAAGTAAATTGAGATTCACATGCATTTCTTTCAGGAGCTCATTCATGGTTAGATTATTGACTTATTCCTTTCCAATCTTCAGATTAGGTTGTTGACATCTTCATCAAACCTTTTATTGATAGAAAGTTCATTCATTTTTAAGTTCTTCTTGGGGTTCATTCCACGAAAAATAACATCATCCTTGGGAGGGCCTTCTATTCCTCCTTATTTTCCCTCATTGTGGGTGGATTTTTTTTCCCACAAAGTTTTTTCCTCTTCTTTATGAGGTTGCATTATACTTGGGTACCTTATTAGGCATTTCTATTGGGACCCAATCTTTTATCCCCACCTAAGCTATGCTTAAGGGGGGGTGTTGGTGTAAAATTCATGTTTTACCATTATTTATATCATTTATTTTACTCTATAGGTTAATCACTTGCTTAGGTGTTGAGTTGGTTTGCTTACTTGGTGAGTTGGTTGATAGAGAGGCAATTAACTCTCACAATTTGTTAGTTTGTTATGAATTTTGAACAACCAAGTTCCCTCTATTTTTTGAAATTCGGTTGGCTCAAAATTCATTTATATACACATCATTTGGTGAATACAATACAACAATTTGACTTGTAATCTATCTTGTTTTGGTTGATTCAATACTAGTTTTCTTCTCAGTTTTCCTAGCTCCATTTTCAACATGTTGTTTCCCATTTAGGTTTGTGCTTATCTTGAGGAGAGAAAGTTTTATTTCTCATTACTGGGTTGTAGTCATAGATGTCTTCATAATCATAAACTCATCGCTCTTGAATTCAAACTTTACTAACTTCCTTTCATTACCCTTCCCACCTAGGGCCACTTGAACACAAATTTGTGTAAGTTTTTTCTGTGCCATTGTATTTAAAGACATTCATGCATTCATTCTAATCATATATAGCTTTCCAAGCAATATTCACATATCGTTCATAAAAACACTTAAATTAATGCATTGAAAGGATTCTAATTTTATATAAAAAATTTAGGAAAGTTTGAATGTGTCAAGAATTTTATTTTTATTTGTTGATTCATGTTTCTTAGGGTTGACCTAGGAGAGCACGTCCTCTTGTTATACACCATCAGCCATACAAAGTTATTTATAAACACCACTGGTCCATTAGATATCAAAAAGACAAATAAGCCAAAGTTGATCAAGTGAAAACCAAAATTCTATAAAATATAGTACAAATTCATGACTATGAGACAAATTCACAATCAAAAATTTCTCTTTAATTACAAAACTCATTTCTACATAATGTCAATAGAAAAATTTTACTCCAATTTTTTTTACTAATCTATCATTTACTATTCCTAATCTCAAAACATATTAGATCCAAATTTGAAAACATAATAAATTTAAATCTATATCAATCTTTATGCATTAATCTATTATACAACTAAATCTTAATATTTCTACTTATTTTTTTAATTTCTTATACAAGATGTCAAGTTACAACTTTTAATTAACTAATTTAAATTAATTTTAGGTATATACATAATGAAAGTCCTTAAAACAGTATTTCCTCTCCAAGCGCAGAAAATTATGACAGCATTAAGAATTTTCTGAGAAGTGTGAACAAAGAAAGCACGCAGGATTTTCTATCAGTAAAAGCTTTGGAAAGTAGACTAAGGCGGTAGGAAAACAATGACAGAGAGTGTGACATGTGTCAAGTGCCTACAAAATTCTGGAAAGTTTTCCCTGAGTGAATGCCGTGACACAGAAAGCTTTTTATTATCAAAGAAGTCATTCTTTCTATAACATAGAAAAGTCTTATTAGATCAAAATAAAATAACAAAATAGTCTTTCTCGTCTTAAAGAAAATTAAATAAAGAAAGAAGTCATTAAACATTTTCTATCAACATAGAAATTTTTTATTATAATAATAAAATTAAATGAAATGAAAGAAGAAGCCATTCAACACAGGAAAGTTTTATCATATCATAATTAATTAAATAAAAAATATATTCAATATTTTTGTTAACACAAAAAAGTCTTATTATATCAAAGATTAAATAAGAAAAAAATGCATTCAATATTTTCTATCAACACAAACTTTCAAAAATGTTTGCTTTCAAAGTTACAATTATTATTTCCTTCTATAGTGTGTTGACTCATTTTTTCTTATGTATATTATTTCTTTGTATTATTTAAATAAATAAAAAAGTACTTGTCAGTTTCATAATGAAGTAGATAAATTATATATTACTTCTTCCCTCCTCTGTCAAAAAATTATTGCATGACTCTTTTACTTCACATGGTTACCATGCCATACCGATCAAGAATTAAAATTGTATTGTTTTAATTGAATAACATTGTGATCAAGGATATATCTTTATTGAATTAGATCTATATATTAATATCAAAGTACAAATGCATTGCGAATTAAAAAAATAGTAGGTGGAATTGTACCCGTCTTAAAATTAATTAAAGAAAATTATTAGAATAAATATGGTTCTAAAATATAAACAGTTGTACATATCATATATTTAAATTTAGTATAAATATAAACAATTTTAAGAAGTAATGATTATAGAATCATTATTAAAATGGACTTTCAATCATTAGAGTTACTTCATCCTTCACCAAGGTGATCTTTTCCTTCTTCCATTAACTCCTAATGTCTTCTCCCTCTATAAGGTTATCTTATAATTATAAATCTTGAACACTAGGTAGAATCTCAGCATTGAGTGGTAGCAAAATGACAAGAATTATGTGAGAAAAATTTACTTAGCCACCAGGGAGCTAACCAAGCCATTAAGAGAATGCAAGAGGGCAATAAGTAGGTGATAAAGATCCACCCCAATGATTAGTAAGTAGAATCTAGCCAAATGAAGTTACCTATCTAATAGCAAAGAAACCTCTTCAACAATTATGAGAGTGACACTAAGAAGGCTGAAGAATATTAAAAATAATAGTATCAATAAACTATAAGCACAACAAGAATAATTGAGAGAAAGTATAGGTGTCTTTGATATATTAAAAAATTTCTCTTTTCAATTTGTCCTCATTATGGAGGGTCTTCTCAAATTATTGCATGCCATTAACATTAAACATCTTTGATATGTCTAAAGTTTTATTTCTTCAATATACCCCCATAAAGAGTTTTCTTGAATTGGGAAAGTTCCTAGCATCAAATGCCTTTGAGGTACTAAAATTTTACTCTCTTTGGTTTGTCTCTCATTATGGATAGTCTTTTCAAATTTAAAAGGTCAATAGTAACAAATTTCTTCAATATACTTAAAAAATTATCTTTAGATTTCCCTTATTATAAAATTTCTCTCTAAATTGGGATAGGTCACCAACATCAAATCTATCTAATGTACTACATTTTTTCTCTTTAGTTTCCTTCATTGTGGAGAGTTTTCTTGAAGTGGGATAGCTCACTGGTCAACATTGAATGTCTTTCATATACTAAAATTTCATGCTCTTCAATTTTCTCTTATTATAGATAATCTTTTTGAATTCAAATAATTCAATAGCATCAAATGACTTTGATACTCTAAAAACATTCCCTCTTCAATTTACCCTTGTTGTGGAGAGCCTTCCTAAATTGGCCAAATAACTAGCACCCTCAATTGTCTTATTTAGATTTTTAAGCAATCTCTCTTGATTATTCTCTCAAAATTTTAATTGCTCCTATATATTTTCCACCTACTTGGTTGGCTCAAATATATGAATGATAGATCATTTGGCTAGTATTTTAAAGAACCCACTACACCAACATATTAGGCTAAATGCTACTAACTTAAAGTATGAGAGGAATAAAAAGACATTTACTAGTCCTATATTTGATATATATGAAAAAATATAAAGTGCATGATAGCCATATTGAACCAAACATACAGGTGTGCCAATAGCTTACATATATTAATTAGCTTCATACAACTCCTTAGTCATAAAAAAATGATTCAACTATACTTCATATCAAGCAACAATTTGCCTATGTATAGTTCCCTTAAAGAAGACAAGAGTGGTTCATCTTTATCCTCTTTTAGATGTTATTTCCCTCACCTTAGATGGTAGATAAAGAGTTCAAGTAGTATCTATTAGTCCTCAATGGAAATATGAGTTTTGAATGAGAGTTATTTATCCCCTTTAAACAAAAAATCAAAGAGAATATATTTTTGTCTTGTCATTAGAGAGATCCAAGAATAGGTCCCCTAGTATTTTATAAGAGAACTAACAATCATTAATAACATTTACTTATCACATCCTAATGTTTAAAAAATGATTAGAAAATTGCTGACCATAAATAAAGAAAATATTTAATTCACATTTATCACAATATTTTAATTCTCATTAATATATTTCTTCATAATATAGTATTAAATAATAAAACTAATTCTTACCTGTCTAACTATGTAATTTTTTCTATAATAAGACATTAAAGTAAATTTAACTATAAGAATTTAAATTTAAACTCTAGAAATAGTTATAAGTAGAGCATTCAAACTTTATGGACTCATTCAATCCTCACCTCATAAAATCATGAGCAACTAACCAATTTTCCCCGTCTTTGTTGACTTGTGTTGCTTCGTGTGGGAAACGCAATGTTGATCGACTGTCTATTTGTAATTTTGTTAAAGATATAACTATTTCCACTCACCTCATTATATAATTCAATTTTTTTTTGTAAATCTCTATTTTTCCCAATCTTTGTTGACTAACGTGTTATAAATACTATGATACCCTCTTCTTATAATTCATTCCTTCGCTTCCTCTCATGTTATGTTCTGCTCTGGGTATCCTTCCAACTCCATTCTTCATTTATTTCTTCTTTATTTATCTATGTATTAGGCCGAATACTTATTTAATTACTGTCTAATTCTTTTCATTCAAACATTATTGCAGGTGAGATAAATCAGTTGTGAAAATGGAGAGATTCTCTTTTATGCTCTACTTGTTTATTATGATTACATGTTGCTCTTGTTAAAATATTTATTATTTTGCAATCAGCAGACCTGGCATGTCAGCACCCCCACATCAGATGAAGACCATCATGCTGCAACCATCGTATGCCCCCAGCAATTAATTTTGGTAGATAATTTTGAATTTGAACTTGGAGCACTTCCTACAACCAACGTAAACCTGCAGCTGCCTGCTAGCATTAAATGGAGTTAGGTAAATTTGAATTTGGTTCGAGCGCTCATTTTTGAGCAAGGAATTAAACAAGGAAAAATGGATTGCATTCATTGGAGTCAGGGTTAGAAGAAGAAAGTTTTGAAGTCAATCCTGTAGCAACAGCAAGAAGAATGTTTAGCAGAAAGTAAGGCAACAGCTGCAGCACAAAAGGAATGTTAGCAGACGCAGCGCACTAACAGCTGCAGCTACATGAGTGTAGCAGTTTTATATTTTTTCGATGTGAGAGCAACACCATATTGTAATGGACATTTGTCTAAGTAGTTTAGTTTTATTTTGTTCATGCAAATCAAAGAATATCCTCTGAGTTTTTTGTATTTTGAAGAAAGCAAGGAATATATATTTAAATCTTTTTTTGTGTGTTTAGTTTTGTTGTCAGAGTGCGTTCTCTGTGTTATTTTCTGAGTCTGTTCATCCTGTCAAAGCACTGTTTTTGTCTTATTTGCACCCCTGCCATTCCCAACAATTGGTATCAGAGCCCTATTTTTCTGGGCAGTCAGTCAACTAGTTAGTTAGTTTGTTATTTGTGGGTGTATTGGGTAAAGCCCTAGGTTATCTAGGCATTAGTTTATTTTCTCAAACCTTTGAGAAATATGGCAGGAGGTGATAGCAAAGGTTAGCAGCAGCCACCAAATTTTGATGGATAGAATTATGACATATGGGCTAAGAAGATGAGAACCATCTTAGTTGCAAATGACCTATGGGAGTTGGTCATAAATGGGTTCAATGATATCATAGACCCAAATGCATTTGCAACCCTTTCAAATGCACAAAAGGATCAATTGAAGGAAACTCGAATGACAGATGCAAAAGCCCTTAGTTTGATTGAGGCAGCCTTGAGTGAGGCTTTTTTTACACATATTGCAGCATCAGAATATGCAAAGAAAGCTTGGGATATATTGCAAAATAGTTATAAAGGAACCGACAAAGTGAGGTCAGCTAAGTTGCAGCTCTCAAGAAGAAATTTTGAGACTCTATTAATGAAAGATAATGAGTCCATGTTAGATTATTACACTAAGATTTCAGCCCTAGTAAATCAGCTACGAATCAATGGAGAAACAATGGAAGAGAAAAGGATTGTTTTGAAAATCTTAAGAAGTCTACCTACTAAGTTTGACTATGTAGCTGTTGCCATTGAAGAGGCAAATGATTTGTCTCAGATGACTACAAACCCATGAGCAACAGTTGAATAGATCTGCTCCTTCCCTAGAGCAAGCATTCAAAGCTCAGACCAATGGAAGAGGTTGGGGAAGAGGAAGAAACAATAGAAGTAGAGGTCAAAGAGGTAAAGGCAGAAGTAATTCTGGAAGAGGAGGTTCTAACAGCACAGAGGAGTTGAGAAGCTCACAGTCAGCAAACCAGTACCAGAGGAAGAATAATAGTCCGAACCAGAGGAAGAATAATAGTTTGAACCAGAGGAATGACAAAAGCAATGTGCAGTGTTATTACTGTCACAAATATGGCCATTATGCTAGTGAATGTAGGAAGAAGCAGCGTGACTGTGGAGGCCAAAATGCTAATGTAGCTAATGAGAACAAAGTTGAAACTGACAAGTAGTCAAATGTTTTCATTATATGCAACCTTGTTGAACGTAGCAATGATGAAGTATGGTACTTGGACAACGGATGCAATAACCACATGAGTGCTAACAAAAATTTCTTTGCCTCCATTGACAGCAATGTAAAAAAAGAAATCAGAATGGGAAATGATGAGAAGGTTCCTATGATGGGAAGAGGTGTAGTCAGCATCCAAACCAAGAATGGTGAAAGGCAGCAAATCCAAGATGTCTATTATGCCCCTGGCATGAAGCATAATTTATTGAGCATTGGACAAATGGTCCAAAATGGCTACAAAATCTTGATGGAGAATGGAGAATGCAAGATATTTGACAAAGGAGGTAGCAAGAAAGTGATGGTTGCAATGCAGATGATGAGAAACAAAATGTTTCCTCTCAGGATGCACATAATGTCTACGACAGGAACAACATATGGTCAACAACAACATTGTTCGTCGGCACTAACAGCAGTCAATAGTTGAACAAAAGTTTGCATTCAAGACAGTCATCAAAGACCCATCCAAACTATGGCACTTAAGGTATGGGCACTTAATCTTTTCAAGTTTGAGTTTATTATCTAGGAAAGGAATGGTTAAGGGTTTACCATCTATTGTAGAACCCGATGGCAAGTGTGAGGCTTGCATTTTAGGAAAACAACATAGGCAACCATTTCAATCCGGGTGTTCTAGGAGAGCAAAAGCACCGCTAGAGTTAGTGCACTCAGATTTGTGCGGACCCATGAAAACCCCCACATTAGGAGGAAACACATATTTCATGACTTTTATAGATGACTATAGCAGAAAAATATGGGTCTATTTCTTGAAAAACAAATCGGAAGCCTTTGAGAAGTTTAAATGGTTTAAGGTAGCAGTTGAGAAGGAGAGTGGTCACTATATCAAAGCCCTTAGGCTAGATAGAGGGGGAGAGTACATTTCCAATGAATTTCTATTTTTTTGTAGGAATGAGGGAATTCACAAACAATTCACAACTAGGTATACTCCACAACAAAATAGAGTGACCGAGAGGAAAAATAGGACCATTCAAGAAATGGCGGAAAGTATGCTAAAAGCCAAAGGGCTGTCACACATATTTTGGGGAGAAGCTGCAGTAACAACAGTCTATATATTGAATAGGTACCTCACAAAGGTTTTCCGTGATAGGATTCCACAAGAGGCATGGACTGACAGCAAATGGAGTGTTGAATACCTAAGGATTTTTGGGTGTGTGGCATATGCATTCGTGCCGAAAGAGAAGAGGCAGAAATTTGATGACAAAGGAGAGAAATGCATCTTCATAGGCTATAGTGAGGAGTCAAAAGCCTACAAATTATATAATCCCATCACCAAGAAGGTTGTGATAAGTAGAGATGTTATTTTTATTGAGAATGAAGCATGGGATGGATCGGTGGATGACACCACGGGTATTTCAGTTACAATACCCTTAGATGATGATGAAACTTTAGATGATAGAAACATAGGGTGAGCTCAAGAGAGCAGTATCTTAGAGAGAAACTACCATAGAGAATTGGAAAATAGCAGCTCCGGTGATGTGCAACAGAACAGTAATAGTTCTGGCAGTGTTCAGCAAAACAATAGCTCTGGACAGAGACAACAGTCTGTTAGCTCCAGAATTCAACAAAGCAGTAGCTCCAACAGTCAGCAGTACAACAGCTCTAGGAATCAGAGTAGCAGCAGCTCAGAATCAAACTCAGACCCTACACTTGCATCATTAATGCCAAGAAAAACAAAAAGTGTAAGGGAGATTTATGACAACACAAGGTATGCTAATTTTCATGAAAATTTGGATTTTGCACTATTCTCCTATAGTGATCTAGCACACTTTGAGGAAGCAGTGAAAGAAGAGAAGTGGTGTAAGGCCATGGATGAAGAGATGGATTCTATAGAGAGGAATCAAACATGGGATTTGACAAATTTATCTAAGGGTAAACAAGTGATTGGAGTGAAGTGGGTCTACAAGACCAAGTGTACAGCTAAAGGGAAGATTGAAACACACAAGCCAAGGTTAGTTTTGAAAGGGTACAAACAAAAACCTGGTATTGATTATGATGAGATAAATGCACCACTTGCAAAGCTGGAAATAGTGCGTACAGTCATAGCAGTTGTAACACAGCATCAGTGGAAAGTGTATCAGATGGATGTAAAGTTAGTCTTCTTAAATAGAGTGCTGAAGGAGGAGGTATATGCGGAGCAGCCACCTGGATATGAAGTCCCAGGTCAAGAAGACAAAGTCTATAGGCTCTAGAAATCTCTTTATGGGCTGGAACAAGCACCTCAGACGTGGTACAACATAATAGATGCCTATTTGTTGAGAAATGGGTTTAGCAAGAGCAACATCGAACCCACACTCTACATCAAAGCAATATACAAGGTGACATTTTAATTGCAGTTTTGTATGTAGATGATCTGAGTTTTACTGCTAACACTGATAGTAGAATTGTTGATTTTAAAGAAGTGATGAAAAATGAATTTGAGATGATGGATCTAGGTTTGTTGAAGTATTTTATTGGGATAGAATTTCAGCAAACAATGCATGGAATTTTTATTTCTCAATCTAACTATGCCAAACATATTTTAAGGAGGTTCAAAATGCATAACAACAAACCTGCCCCCACACCAATAGCAACAGTCTGAAACAGCACAAGATTGATAGCAGTAAGGATATGAACCCAACCCTCTACAAGAGTTTGGTTGGAAGTTTGATGTATTTGACATCAACTAGGCCTAATTTGATGTATGATGTAAGTTTGATATCTAGGTTCATGGAGGGAACCTAAGGATACACATTGGCAAGAAAGAAAGAGGATTTTGAGGTATGTCAATGGAACAATTAGTTATGGCATTTTGTATGCAGCATCTAATGAGTTCAAGTTGGATGACTTCACAAATAGTGATTGGGCAGGAAATGTGGATGATAGGAAGAGCACATCGGGATATGTCTTCAACATGGGATCGGGTGCAATCTCATGGGCATCAAAGAAGCAGCCGATTGTCTCTCTCAACATAGCAGAAGCAAAATATATTGCGGCAAATGCAGCAGCTTGTCAGACTATTTGGTTGAGGAGAATCCTTGCAGATTTACAGCAACAACAAGATGACAACACAGTAATGCATTGTGACAATGTGTCCTCCATAGCACTGACAAAGAATTCCGTCTTTCACGGACGAAGCAAACACATCGAGATTCGTTATCAATTCATAAGGGAGTTGGTAGAACAAGGTGAGATAGAATTATAGTATTGTAGATCCGAGTAGCAGCTTGCCGACATCTTCACCAAGGCATTGCCTAAGGATAGTTTTGAACACCTAAGAGATAGGCTTGGCATTGTGGATAGCTTCGGAGATCAACTCCGGAAGGAATCTACAGAGTGACAGCTGACTTGCAGATTTAGGGGGAGTGTTAAAATATTTATTATTCTGCAATTAGTAGACCTAGCATGTCAGCACCCCCACGTCAGATGAAGACCATCATGTTGTAGCCATCGTATGCCCCCAGCAATTAATTTTGGTAGATAATTTTGAATTTGAACTTGGAGCACTTCCTACAGCCAATGTAAACCTGCAGCTGCCTGCTAGCATTAAATGGAGTTAGGTAAATTTGAATTTGGTTTGAGCGCTCATTTTTTAGCAAGGAATTAAACAAGGAAAAATGGATTGCATTCGTTGGAGTCAAGGTTAGAAGAAGAAATTTTTGAAGTCAAGCCTACAACAACAGCAAGAAGAATGTTCAGCAGAAAGTAAGGTGACAGCAGCAGCACAAAAGGAATGTTAGCAGACGCAGCACACTGATAGCTGCAGCTACAGGAGTGTAGCAGTTTTATGTTTTTTCGGTGTGAGAGCAACACCATATTGTAATGGACATCTGCCCAAGTAGTTTAGTTTTATTTTGTTCATGCAGATCAGAGAATGTCCTCTGAGTTTTTTGTATTTTGAAGAAAGCAAGGAATATATATTTAAATCTTTTTCTGTGTTTAGTTCTGTTGTTGGAGTGCATTCTCTATGTTATTTTATGAGTCTATTCATCTTGTCAATGCACTGTTTCTATCTTATTTGCGCCCCTGCCATTCCCAACAGCTCTGTCATGGCTACCTATCATGTTTCATGTTTCCCACATGAGAGAGATGTCCTCCTTGCTTTCAAGAATGAGTATGATGATTATATGGATTCATATATATCCAAGTACTATGAATCATGAAGAGGGTTTATCTACTGCGAGTGGTTTGGTGTTCAATGCAACCAATTCTCCTCCCACGTCATCCAACTCAACTTCACCACTAAGCATGGGTGGGATTCAGACAATGAGTATGTTTACAAATTTGGCTTAAAGTTGCATTGCATTTTAGGTGTAAACTTTCATGTTGCATTCATTAAATAAATTTGAAAATTTAACAAAAATTGCATAATGTTAGATTGATTTTGCATAGTATTTACATAATAGCCTACTTCTAGTCACTTAAATCATAAAATTGGATGAAAATTGCATTTTAAAAAGTATCATATAGTTCATCATTTGTCAGTAATCTCAATTGCATTTAGACATTAAATTCTAGAAAATTCTATTACAAAAATTATAGTCTGAGACTTGGAACAGAGAACACATATAATCACTCAAAATTTGCATTTTTCATTTTTAAAAACCCTATACAGAGACCCATTCGCTCATGGTTGAATGAATCCTTCAGGGCCTATAAAACTAACTTTTTGAGCTTTTTTGTGGTTTTCTACACTTCCTAGATCTCTTAGTAACCCCCTTGTTTTAGTCTGGAAAGTTTTAGGAATTTATAATTTATGTATTAAGGTCTAATCATCCATTTAATTTAGGCATTTAAAAAAAATTGTTGCATTTGCAATTATTGCATCATGTTTTCATTACAAAAGTTCCTTGTTATCATACTTCATGTTCTATTTTTAGATTTTGTTGAATACTCTAAGAAATTGTTGTTACAAGCATATGAATGTGAAGTCATTTCTCCTATTTTCTTGTTTTCATTGATCCCTCTCCCATGTATGAAACTAACTTAGTGAAAGAGCATACAATCTTGGAAAATCATGACAATAAAGTTTTTTTTTTTCCCAATATCTCTCATATTTGTGAAGAAGGTATTTTGGTGTTAGAAGATCCAATCAATGAGTCATGAGAATCCTATTTGTTTCTCTTCTCCTACCCCTCCTACTTGGTAAAATACTGTTAAACAAGAGGATGCTATCATTGATAAGAAAGACAATCCAACTATTGATAACTCCCCTACTTGTGATGAAGTCCTTTTAGAAGATCCAATCATTGAATGTCATGAACATCTAGTTTGTTGCTCTCCTAAGAACTCTCCTACTAGGTAAAATGTCATGGTGCAAGAAAATGGAAGGAAGTTAGGTATATTTGAATCTGACTAGTGATGTGCTCTGTGAAAGGAAGTTAGGTATGTGAAAAAGCTTCTAATACCTTGATCTATGAGAAGAGAGAATGTGCAAACTTCAACAATTTCAAACCCTTATTCAATTACAATAAAGAAGATGCACAAAACATGTAACATAAATAGAATCAGAGGCACAATAAAACACATAACACCAAATATATGTGAGGAAAATCCTTTCGGGGAAAAAACCACACTCCAAAAGCCTAAACAATGTATTATATGTAAACAATGGTTACAATACACTTGCAGTGGGAGTTTGTCTGTGTTACAATTCTGGAGTAAATTCGGCAACATAACAGTATCTCAACACAACATACTACATACAACTCCAAAACACAAGTGCTCAATATATAGGATCTTACAATGCATAAATTAGACATTTCTAAATTGGCTACCAAAGGTTAAAGATGCAACATGGAAAGCACCAAAATCACTGCACATGAATATACGTTAGTTTCCAAATTTCACCACAGCAACACTGCAACTACCAATTGTCACTAAACCTGCACATGCAAAACCTATACTTGCAAATAATAACCGCACCTTGAAAACTCACATTCCATGCAAAATCAACATGGAAATAGAAAATGCCTTCATGCTAAACTCCACCTGAAAATTCCTTTGTTAGCATATAACCTTAGATTGGAGGACATCATTCCCTCCCCACTTTAAACATTTGACCTCTATGGCTACATATTTCAAGTTTCGTCAATGGTATCATTCCATCCCCCATACCATTTGTACTTCTCTTGCCATATTGTTTTCACTTATACCTACATCAAGGATCAATATTTATTTACCTTTCTCATACCCCTTTTACTTTATGAGATTTATTTTTCTATATTTTTATGGCCACATCCATACATATTACTCAATTTTACCTTCATACCTATCTATTCCACATGATTTACATTATCAATTATATCATATTTTTTATCATTCTATTTTAGGCTATCTTATTTGATCATTACACTTCAATGATGGGATCACATTTCCATATTATTTGAGTTAAATTTGAGGAGTATCATGCATCCACTCATTTTCATTTGAGTCATTATTACTATATATTTACATATGGGATGCATCAAGCCTTTCCCTTTACACGTATTTGTACCTTATTGTATCATCATTCCCACGAGGGGCCTCTTATTTGATAAAAAAAATCACACTTTCATATTACATTGGTGTGCTTAGTTGATCCATTTAATTTCACTTGGTAGCATTTAGCACTTTCTCTTTATAAAATTGAGGGTACTAAACCTTCCCTTTTACCATATTGCCTAGGGGAATTAATCATTACCATTTGGGAGCATTGTGCTTGCCTCTTTATTACATTTGTGATGAAATAAATCATTTCCATTTAAAGGTATCATTCATTCTCTTAATATATTATGTCTTCATGGTCATATCTTCATATACGTGACGATGAAAAATCTCCTTTATTATGGTTTCATTTCATTTCCCTTACATGAGTATTTTGGATCACTAAGGGCTACACCACAATCACTTTCCTATGTTAGGAGAAACATTATTATGCATTGATATAATCTCCAAACCATGTACTTATCATGCTTATCTTTTGAGACACTTATATGATAGTTACATATTGTAAATTATTTATAATCATTACTTTACATTATTATATGATTACATGATAATACATGCTCACATTCCCGTAAGATTACATTTAACTTTCATTTAACATTTTCCTTCTCCCAACACTTTCTTGTATTGTATGGATACAACTAGTTGTCAACTGTGCATATCATGTTGCTAATTTTCTCATGTTTATATGTAAAAATAGTTATGATTTCTTATAAAGATTCATCTTATATTCTTATGGTTAGCATATGGAAGGTGAACATTCATAATGAAATATTCATAAGGCTAATTACTTTATATGGACCCCATAGTGATATCCTTTGATTGTCTGAGATATACTTTACATTCACATTTGTGAATGCTACATATTTTTAGATGCATAATCATTCTAGCATTCACATGCACCTTAAAATGGGGGAAAAGTAATGGTAAAACTTGTATAGTTATGTTGTTTCCCATTTTTTTTTTGCTTATCTTGAGGGGAGTGTTGTTTCTCATGACTAGTTTGTAGTCATATATGTCTTCACAATTACAAACTCTTATCACCTAAATTAAAATTTAGCTAACTTCCTTTCGTTACCTCTCCCATCTAGGTCCAACTAAACATAAATTTGTGCAATTTGTTGCTATGCCATTGTATTTAAAGACATCCATCCATTCTTTCTAATCATATTCGACTCTTCAAGAAATATTCACATATCATGTGTAAAATCACTCCAATCAATGCACTAAAAGGAATCCAGTTTTGTGTAAATATTCTAGGAGCATTTGAATGACTGAAGAGTGTTGTTTTCGATTTGTTTATTCATTTTTCTTAGGGTGGACCTCCTCAAAGAAATATCTGCTAGCTATATACTAGTAGCCATAAAATGTTATTTATAAACACCACTAGTTCCTTAGATATCAAAAAGACAAATAAGCCAAAGTTGATCAAGTGAAGTAAAGAACAAAATTATACAAAGCACATGGTACATATTCATGGGTGTGAGACAAATTCACAATCACAAATTCCTCCTTAATCAGAAAAGTTGTTCCTAAATAATGTCAATAGCAAATTTTTATTCCAAAATTATTACTAATTCATCATTTACTATTCATAATCTCAAAACTTAATAAATTCAAATTTGAAACAAAATAGATTCAAATGATGTATTTATCTATTACAAAACTATATACTATTATTTTTATTTTTATATTTTTAATTTCTAATATAAAATATCATATTTCAATTTTTAATTAACTAATCTAAATTATTATTTTTCATATACATTTTATTAAATTATCTATAAAATAAACTTTAAAATTTTACTTTTCTTTACAGGATTAAATGTAATATAATAAAAGTTCTAAAGACTAATTCGATAGTAAGAATGTTAGAAAATTCATTATCAGCTATAATAAAATCCGAAGATAATATTATTAGGCTTTAACAATATTTCCTCTCCATAAACAGAAAATTACGATAGCATTTCCTTTCAACAGATAAAAGCATAGAGCATTTTCTGACAAGTGTGAAGAAAGAAGGCACTCTGAATTTTCTACCAACAAAAGCTTTGGAAAGTGTTTGGAAGTGACGGCACTCAATAGGTAAGAGAACAATGACATAATCGAATTAAGAAAGAAGGCATTCTGATTTTTTCGTCACCGTAGAAAAGTCTTGTTGAATCAAAAAAATAAATAGGAGTCTTAGGAGTTTTAGTTTTATTAAAATTAAGTCGTTCAATATTTTCTATCAAATAGAAAAGTCTTAGTATATTAAAACAAAAGTTACATAATGATTAGTATCTGTTTTTATAATATTGTAATTATTGTTTTTAAATTTGATAAAAAACAAATAAATGTAAGTTTTGTTAATTATAGTGTTTTAATATTGTTAATTAATTATTTGCATGATTAATCCTAGTTCTAATTCTATCTTTAACCCTAACCTTAACTCTAACTCTAATCCTAACAATAAATTCTAAACCATTATCCTAATCCTAGACCTATCTCTAATCCCAACTATGATTGTAACACTATCCATAACTATAAAACTAAATAAAATAAAATAGTCTTTCTTATCTTATCAAAATAAAATAGTCTTTCTTGTCTTATCAAAATTAAATAAAATAGTCTTTCTTATCTTATCAAAATAAAATGGTCTTTCTTTTCTTATCAAAATAAAATAAAATAGTCTTTCTTGTCTTATCAAAACTAAATAAATTAGTCTTTCTTGTCTTATCAAAATTAAATAAATAAAGAAGTCATTCAACATTTTCTATCAATATCGAAAAGTCTTACCATATCAAAACAAAATAGTTTTGCAATATTAAAAATAAATGAAGGAAGAAGTCATTCCACATAGGAAAGTTTTAACATATCAAAATTAATTAAATAACAAAAACATTCAATATTTTTTTGTCTTATCAAAATTAAATAAATAAATAAATCATTCAACATTTTCTATCAATGTCGAAAAGTCTTACCATATCAAAACAAAATAGTTTTGCAATATTAAAATTAAATGAAGGAAGAAGTCATTCAACATCTAGGAAATTTTAACATGTCAAAATTAAATAAATAACAAAAACATTTAATATTTTTTTGTCTTATCAAAATTAAATAAATAAAGAATTCATTCAACATTTTCCATCAATATCGAAAAGTCTTACCATATCAAAACAAAATAGTTTTGTAATATTAAAATTAAAAGAAGGAAGACGTCATTCAACATAGGAAAGTTTTTAACATATCAAAATTAATTAAATAAGAAAAACATTCATTTTTTTTTCTTATCAAAATTAAATAAATAAAGAGATCATTCAACATTTTCTATCAATATCAAAAAGTCTTACTATATCAAAACACAATAGTTTTGCAATATTAAAATTAAATGAAGGAAGAAGTCATTCAACATCTAGTAAAGTTTTAACATATCAAAATTAATTAAATAACAAAAACATTCAATATTTTTTTGTCTTATCAAAATTAAATAAATAAAGAATTCATTCAACATTTTCTATCAATATGGAAAAGTCTTACCATATCAAAACAAAATAGTTTTTCAATATTAAAATTAAATGAAGGAAGAAGTCATTCAACATAGGAAAGTTTTAACATATCAAAATTAATTAAATAAGAAAAACACTCAATATTTTTCTATCTAACATAGAAAAGCCGTACTATATCAAAATTAAATTAAAAAAGAACATTCAACATTTCCTATCAACATTTCTTTGTCAAATAAATGTGCTAACCAAGAATTATACATGTGTTCTACTTGAGTAGCACCGTAATAAAGGATACTATCTTTATTGAATTATATATTTATATTAATAATCACAAAAAAAATGCTCTATCATTTTTTATAAACTGTGGGTGGAATTATATTTTGTCTTGAAATTAATTAAATTGGTTCATTTTAAAGTTTACTGTAAATATAAACAAATTTAAGACGTATTGATTATAAAATTGTTATTAAAAGAAACATTTGATCACTATTGGAATTACTTCATCATCCATCCATCAACGTGATCTTTTCCTTCTTCCACTAGCTCTTAATTGGTAAGAGTGGTGTCTTCTCCCTCTATAAATTTATCTTATAATTAAAAATCTAAATTTAAGACGTATTGATTATAAAATTGTTATTAAAAGAAACATTTGATCACTATTGGAATTACTTCATCATCCATCCATCAACATGATCTTTTCCTTCTTCCACTAGCTCTTAATTGGTAAGAGTGGTGTCTTCTCCCTCTATAAATTTATCTTATAATTAAAAATCTTGAACACTGAACAAAATCTAAGCACTCCTTGGTGGAAAAATGACAAGCACTATTTGAGGAATATTTCATTAGTCATTGGGGAACTAACCAAGCCATCAAGAGGATGCAAGAGGACAATAATTAGGTGATGACCATCCACCCCAATGTGTAGTAGGAAAAGTATAAACACAACAAGAGTAATTGAGAGAAAATGTGTGTGTGTGTGAGAGAGAGAAGTTTTCTCTTTTCAATTTTTCCTCAATATGAAGGGTCATCTTAAATTAGGTCATGCCATTGACATTGAATTTCTTTGATATGTTTAAATTTTTCTCTCTTCAATATGTCCTCATTATATATAGAGAAAAGATAAGATTTATCTAGTTAAAATTGAAGGATTCATCAAGATTTTCAATTAAGAGCTTATGTAGAAAGAAATTTACGTTTACATCTACTTTTCGAAGTAATAATCAAAAAGGTTAAAGATAGAGTTCAATTGTACATGTCAATGGAAAGATTGGTTAATTCTACATTCTCTTCTTTGCAAAAAGATAATAAGATGGCCCCATTTGCTTCAAACATTTTTTTTAAAGCAATCCCAAAGTGCTTCAAACGTGTCCTTTGATGTAGGTCTACCATGCTCAAACATATATTATATATTAATGTGTGATCATACAAACATGATTACATTTATTAAATTTAAATTTGCAAGTACTAATCTATATTGCCAAATCTAAGGATTAAACCTACTAAATGGTCTTCAAAATCCACATTTTAAAGAACATAAAAATGCTAATATTTTTATTTAGACCCTTATAAATTATCACTATGACATCAAGCTGATTCTTATCTAAATTTGATTATATAATTTTTTTATTAATCTAAATAAATTAAATTATTTAAATCTCATTCATCACAATATTCTATTTCTCATTAATGTATTTCATCAAAATATTATATAAAATAATCAAACTAATTCTTACCTTTCTAGCTATATATTTTTTTATATACCTTAACTGCATAAAATAATAGTTTTTGAAATATATATTAAAAAATATTAATGTCATTAATTTTTTGAATTTTACTTGGCCGTGAATTTTCCATAGTGGTAAATTGCTGATGGTGAATTTTCAATGAATTGCTGGTGATCAATTTTCCTAGAGCCAAATTTTCACCTCTACACTAACTTCATTTTGAATAGGAAAGAAGGTGTATAGTATTAAATTTCCCTTATTAGTAAATAATATTTTAAAAAAACTAAAAAAAATTGAATCCTCTAAATTTATATTTATAAAATTATAACTATGAACAAACAAAAATATTAATTTATTTGATTATTTTGTTATTAAAATTAGACTTTAAATTTATTTATTTATTCAAGTTATTTTATTTTCCACTTATTTTATTCATTGTCTGTTTGTAATTTTGTTGACTTCGCCCTCTTTAGCTGTTATTATGGAAAACTCTATTTTCCTTCTTGCCGAATACGATATAACCATTTCCACTCATCTCATTATATAATTGAAAACTCTTTTTAAAATCGCTGTTTTTCCCAATCTTTGTTAACTACGTGCTATAAATACTGTGATACCCTCTTCTTATAATTCATTCCTTCGCTTCTCTCTTCTCTTCTGTTCTGCACTGGGTATCTTGCTAATCCATTCCTCATTGCTTTCTTCTTTATTTATTTATTTATTAGGCTCAATACTTATTATATCTGTCTAATTCTTTTCAATCAAACATTATTGCAGGTGAGATAAAATGGAGAGATTCTCTGTTATGCTATGCTTGTTTATTATGATGGCATGCTGCTCTGTCACTGCCACCTGCTATGTTTCCTACTTTCCACATGAGAGAGATGCCCTCCTTGCTTTCAAGAATGAGTATGATGATTACATGGATTCAGATAGAGCCAAGTACTATGATGAGTCATGTAGAGGGTTAAATTGCTGCGAGTGGTATGGTGTTCAATGCAGCCAATTCTCCTCCCACGTCATCCAACTCAACTTCTCCACTCATAGTAGTTGGAGTTCAGACAATGAGTATGTTTACAAAACACTCGTTCCAGTTTTGTTCCAACTGAGGCACATAGAGCATTTGGACTTAAGCTCCAATTCCTTCAGTGGCCCTCTACCTAAAGGTACTAATTTTAAAGTTTATATTTATATAAATAATAATATATTTGTGTTTGATTTTTATTTAAATATTATTTTTATAGATTAAAAATTTAATAGTAATTTTATATTTCCTTTGTATTAAAAATAAAAAATAATTATTTTACTTTTTAGTGATAATTTATTTTTAACTATTATTAAATTGTTTAATATTTTCAGAAATTTTTGGCCTTCAAAAATTGAGACATCTAGATCTCAGCTACAATCATTTTGAAGGTGAAATTCCAGTGGATCTTGGCTCTCTGCAAACCTTGACTTACCTCAACTTGCACTCTAGTGGATTCCAAGGTACAATTCCAATGGATCTTGGCTCTCTGCAAACCTTGACTTACCTCAACTTGCACTCTAGTGGATTCCAAGGTACAATTCCATGGCAGCTTGGGAATCTGTCTCACTTGCAATATTTACAAGTTTCAGGTTGGGGGTTGTATAGCTCTAATTTAAGGTGGATAGAGAAACTGCATGAGTTAAAATATTTGTATCTTAGAGATGTGTTGTTGAATATGACAAGTTGGGAATTGGAAGGAACCCTTTCTCATCACCATCTCCTCCAACAACTGAACCTTTCAAATTGCTCTCTGACCATAGTCCCTAGTGTTATCCAAAACCTCACCTCCCTCTCCCATTTATATTTAGATGAGAAAAAATTTATCTCCACAATGCCTTTATGCTTGGGAAATATGCCTCATTTGCAAGAGCTTAGTTTGTCTTACAATACAAAATTGAGTGGAGATGTAGGTCACATATTATGTGGAAAATGGCCACAATTGACTTGGTTTTATTTGTCAGGGACCAATATAACATCTTGGAATATACCTCTATCTACTGGTCAACTTTCATCTTTGACTTATCTTGATCTCTCCTACAATGAATTGAGTGGTAGCATACCTTTTCTTATTGGTCAAATTTCATTGTTCACTTATCTTTATTTGTCCAACAATAAACTCAATGGTAGCATACATTTTCTTATTGACCAACTTCCCTCTTTGACTTCTCTTGATCTCTCCAACAATGAACTGAGTGGCAACATTCCTTTGTCTATTGGTCAACTTTCATCTTTGAATTCTCTTCAACTCTCGAACAATGAATTGAGTGGTAGCATACCTTTATGTATTGGTCAACTTTCGTCTTTGACATCTCTTTCTCTCTCTTCAAACAACCTACAGGACCACTTTTCTCTTGATGTATTTAATAGTACTAGTAACCTTTAATTCCTTGACCTCTCTTATAATAGTTTGACTATCCAAATTGACCCAAAATGGATACCACCATTTTCCTTATCTATCTTGATCTTGGCTTCTTGTAATATTGAAGGTATATTGCTTCCATTCCTCTCAACACAATATAAATTACAAAGTTTGGATCTATCCCAAAATAGTGTTTTGGGAAATATTCCACCTTGGCTAGGAGATTTACCCTATCTACAATACTTGAACCTATCATACAATAACTTGCAAGGTCAAATTCCACTCACCTTGAACATAAACAATTTTTGGAGTTTAGATCTACATAAGAATATTTTGAATGGTTTCCTTCTAATTCCTTCAATAGTTTCCCCAAATTTGGAGCTATTGGATTTGTCACAAAATGGATTGATAGGTTCCATCCCAATACAAATTGGCAAACTTCTACCTAGAATTCGATTCTTGTCATTTTCAACAAATTATCTAAGTGGTGGAATTCCTTCTTCCATTGGTCTTCTACAAAATTTGGATGTGTTGGATCTCTCAAACAATGGATTATTTGGTAAAATACCATCAAGCCTCACTAATTGCTCTTCTTTGACAAGATTGAATTTGGCAAAGAATAATTTGACAGGATACATTTCAGCTCAAATTGGATTGCTAAGCTCTCTCATGACACTTCAACTCAATGGAAATATGTTGAAGGGAAACTTTCCATCAAGCCTTCAAAATTGTTCTAGCTTGCAGATTTTAGATGTGGGTGAAAATTTATTGGTGGGAAATATACCCCTTTGGCTAGCACACTTCTCTGAGTTGATGATACTTGTTTTGAGGTCAAATGATTTTCATGGCCACATTCCAAATCAATTAAGCAATCTTTCCAACCTCCATGTGTTAGATATTTCAAATAATAATTTGACTGGAGCCATCCCACCAAACTTGCCAAATTTGAAAGCTATAATGGATGCACAAGTAAAAATATCAAATATTAGTCATCATGGTTCAAGATATTACTATAGAGAAGAGATCCAAGTGAGGAACAAAGGATTTGAGCAAGTGTATGTGAGCTCTGTTTTATTACTTATCACTTGCATTGATCTATCTAGGAATCAACTTTCAAATGAAATTCCTTTAACAATTGGAAGCCTTAAACGTCTACACACATTGAACTTATCAAGAAATAGTCTTACTGGAAAAATCCCAATTAGTTTTGGGATGTTGGAGCAATTATAGTCATTGGACCTTTCAAATAATAATTTGAAAGGTGAGATTCCAAGTGAGTTGCTAAAACTCTCATTTATGAGTGCTTTCATTGTATCTAACAACATGTTTTGTGGAAGAATCCCAATAGGGGGTCAATTTGCAACATTCACTGATCCTACATGTTTCTCTGGGAACCTTAGTCTTTATGGATTTCCACTTGATAATAAAACATGTAAATGTGGAAAAATTGATATCAAACCTACCCAAAAAGAAGAGGATGGGAAAGGAGGAGAAATACCATGGCATTGGTATGTTGAGTGGATGACAAATTTCGCTACTGGATTTTGGGGAGTTTTTGGAATCTTGATTGTCAAAAAGTATTGGAGAAGAAGATACATTCAAGTCTTGGATGAAGTTGTCATTATTATTTTAGATAGATTAAGAGGTATCAAGTAGGTCAATATAATTTGACAAATGTAATTTCTGTGGGAAAGGGTGTATTTCTATTTTTCATACCTCCACCAAGCATGTAGATCGTATTTAATAGAATATATGTAATTAGTTTAATACCAACAAATTTATTAGTGCACAAGGATTCGCCAATGGGAATGTCTAATTCATTTGTGCTAGATTTTTTGCAATATGTATATGATTTTGGTAAATTGTAGTATGAAATAAATTTTCTATCATTGAAAATTTAAATATAAATAAAAATTTGTTTAGATACATTTTTATAAAATTTCTATGATGGAAATATATCAACAACTTGTTGTCAATGTTTGTTACTTCCTTTGGGGAGACTTGAATACATAATGAAAATGAAAATATTTTTATGTTCAAGAAGAAACACTAATTATCTATTTTGTTGATTGATGTTAATTTCATTTAATCTCTTTTCAAGGTTGTGATTTAATGTGTTAAAAATAAATATTTATTGTCTTATTTATTATTTTTTTCTTGAAAAAAGTTAGTTATCATCTATTAGATGTAATTCTTTGTGTTGATTAGCTAGTAAATATTGAGAAATAAGGAATGATCAAATTTGCTAAATTTTGTAATGATGTAGGAGCATCGAGGGTGTAAGAGAAATCTTGCATCCCCAAAAAAATTGTTTATCTTGAATTTGGTTAGGCTTAGTGTAATTTTTGAGGGCTAAAAATGGCAATATTGCAATTTTTAGTAAATTGGAAGGGCTAAAAATAGAAAGTTTCTATTTTTAGTAAGTTATCATTTGTGCACATATGGACATTAAATCTTATAGAGAGCTCTAGAATGGAAAAATGAAGCTAACAGTGAAGAAATAACTTCAATAGCATTTGTCACTTGTGACATATTAATGTTTTTCCTTCAAAATCCCTTTAAAAATATTCAAAGTCGATTTTGGGGCACCTAGAGGTCTTGTATCGGTCCTAAAATTGGTCAAAAAGAAAAAGGCCCATTCATGGGCCTTTTGTGGCCTTACAACTCATCGAGATATTTTCAATGGAACAAACAATTTTTCAATCTGATGCCTGAGTCAAAAGTTATGGCTCCCAAAAGTTGGACTTAAATTTAGGAATTTTCTAAGGTAAACAAATAGCATAACTAAATTTGTTGGGCACCAAAAATAGAAGTGGCAATTCACTAGAAAGTGGAATTATCATATAAAGTGGTTATGAATGGAAAGGGATTCATTCTAGATGATAAGATAGAATAAATTATTTATTTTTCAGCACAAAATGGAGATTAGGTTTTCAATGGCCATTATTGCCATTCACAGACTTGCATGTCTAATTTTCTGCATGTATTTGCAGCACAAATTTTTATAATAGTGGTCTTGTGAGTAGATATTTGCATTGCATTTGATTGCATGTATGTAGATGGTTTCAGAGAGTACAATAAAGTTTCATGTTTGTTGTTCTTGAATTTTATTGTCTATGTAAAGTCTATTTGAGGGAGAGTCTCCCTTCATTATGTAATTGTATAGTTCCATGTAACTATAGATAATCCATTAACTATTACAATGGGATGTTACTATAAATAGTTGTTAGTTGATAAAAAATATCAAATTACTCACTACATTATTAGTATTGAATTGGATTTCCAACCATCATATGTGGAAGGTTTACTACTAGATTATACAATATCTTACCAGTATTAGATTTAAATATCAAGTATTATATGTGGAAGGCACACTGCTCCCCACCGTTTTGATATATTGAGTTCAATTTATGATGTTCATGGTTTACAAGTGACCTTGAGTAGAATTAAATTCATGGTTTTCAACACAAGGAAGAAAGAACATGTACAATTTATGTCATCTACAAAATAAATTTGGTCAAAGTAGATTCCTATTATACTTTCCTTGGTGTGCCTTTTGACATGGGACTTGAGGATTATGAAAATGTAAAAGACACATAACAATGAGATAAATCAAAAAAATAATTTACCTTTCATTTTATCTTTCAATCCCATGGATTTAGCTAAAGTGAATGCACCCAAATCTATTTGATTTTCTCTTTTTATTGCATTAACTTGCATGGATGTAAATGGCTCTCAAATGCAACATAATATGGAAAATATTTAAGCATTTTTTAATAAATTGGACAACATAGATTTAGCATAATATGGAGATATAATAATTGAGAATGAAAGCTTTAATTTATAGATTTTTACTGGCTAGATTGGATAGTTGAGACTTATTGAGAGATGGAGGGCTAGGATTGAAAGAGAACATAGATGTGTAGACTTGTGTGACAAGGTGTAGGCTTGAGAAATTGATATTTTGCATGGGGAAGAGGCCTAGGTATACTCACATATATGTGAGCACATCTTGGAAAAAATAAGGAAATGCCAAGTGGAGATGAAATGAAAAATGTACGAGGGAGGCAATCTAGGAGTGTGACATGTTGGAGAAAAGGGAAAGTGTAGGGTCGATACACATGGGGAAGTGGATCTCACACATGTGTGAGTAACCAATAGGAATGTTGGTCAAAGGATGAGGTGGAAGATGATGGAAACTTGTACATTCTTACATGTGTGAGCATTTAAGAGGGTATGGACACTTGTCACATGACTACAAATTTAGACTTGATCCATGTAGATAAAATCAATGGATAGGATTGAGTGAGGGTGAGGTGGAAGTTTAAATTGAAGAATTTTTTAATGAAGATTAGGGAGGATTTAATTAATTAATTAATCAAGTTTAAAATAATTAATTAGTGGGGGCTAAGGTTGAGCTAATTAAATTAATCAACCTCTAGAAGAAAGGTGACAACATAATAAATTTTAAAATAATCTAATTAATTATGTTAAGAAAAAAGTAAAATAATTAATTATGGGGATACACGATAATTAATTAAACAAATTTATTTAGTTAATTATGAGAATGTGATAAGGCAGTGAATTTAGGATTAATTAATTAATTAATTAGTTATAAAATAGAGAATTGAATTTAGGGTGTCTACTTTTTCTCTTATTTGATATGACATCATGACTAGCATAAGTGGTGCCATGTCAAAGAAAAGTAAACATGCTTGAGTTGACTAGAAGAATTAATAGAATAAAGGTGGTAGGATGATGCCCCCTTAAGAAGTTGCCTAGAATATCTTTGAGTGATATCTTGAAAAGAAGACACAAAAGTTAAAAATGGATAAGGGAGAGAAAATGGGAATTAATAGAAGAAAAGTGGACGAAAAAGGAAAAAATGGAGGAATGGTGAAAGAAAAAGTGAAAAATTTAGGGCCTAGGTCACTAAATGGGGCTTATAGGACCTATATAGGCCAAAGGGGCCCATAGTGGGTCATTTGCACTCCTAGCTTTAATGGATTGGAGCAATTGGTGTGGAGGAGAGCTAGGAAAAATGATAGTAATTACACAACATACGCATCAAATAGAGTAGGTTTGATAGTACTAGCTGCTAGAGGATGGAGGATCCCTAGTATGTATCAAAAATGAGGCCCTAGCAGTAGGTTAGGTAGCAATAAATGCTACCTATAAATTAGAATAAAATAAAATCACTAATTTGTATATTAGTGCCTACATCATGGGATTAGTGTATTTGATGTGGGATTTTATCCCATTTGTTAGGTTAGCACCTTTGATGGGGTAGGGTAGTGATTTCATAGGGAATAGTTATTTTGAGGGCTTGAGGTAGTGATTTCACTAGGGTAGTGTGTTTCAAGTCTCAAGGTAGTGCTTTTCCTAGGGTAGCACTTTTTGTGGCTTGCTCATGTGCGTTTGATAGCTTAGCACCTTCGGTGGGGTGGGTACTGTGTTTTATAGGATAACACTTTTGTGGGTGTAAGATAGTGCTTACAAATGGATTAGCACTTGGATGAATCAAAATTTGTATGGTTTAGTATAAAAATAGTTTAGATTGGACAAATATATTTATATATAAGGCTAATGGGTGGATTTGAATGAATGCAAGAGAGAATATATGTACCATACTGTCAAGAGATATGACTACTTATGATGAGGCTATGATGACAACTGAAATAGATGGATTAAGAGTTCCTATTAGTGGTTGGTTTATATGAGATTAGTTAGTGGTAAGAGATTAGGGAACATTGAGCTATGATGATGATATTGGTAGAGTGGTGGTAGAGTGAGATCAAAAAAATTCACTTATTGATAGAGGAGATGACCATTACTCTAGAGGATGTATGGATGATCCTACACATCCACATTTGGTATGATATAGTGGAGTACAAGATAACCACTAAATGGGTGTATGTGAATAAGGATTTTATGATCGTGGGTCAACTAATCAAGAGGGAAGGATTACATTTTGGGAAGTCGATGGAGACACTACCATATTACCTTTGTACTTAATCAAATTGATCAATTGGGTATTGATGCGAAATCAAAGACCATGAGGTTTTCTAATTATATGGTTGCTAGTGTTGTATGAGATGATACTAGAAGGGATAGTATACAATTGGGGGTACTGCATATTGGCACATTTATATCAAGACATTCATATGGTGGTATATAGAGGTGGGAGGATCTAGTTGTATGGAATGACACTACTACACATATGGAGATGGGACGATATAGTTGTATTGAGACTAATATCTTCTAGGTAACAAGTAGTAGGGAAACCTTTCATATATATATATATATATATAAGGGTGGGATTCATCATATGAGGATGTAGAATGCATGACACTAGAGGTGATTTATTGATGAGATGTATGAAGTGACATGGAAAAAATAGAAATTATATGAGGCATGGGTGGATGATGACCACATCTTCTATATACATGACTAACATGTTATCTGATAGGCTAGACTATTTATGTTATTGATAAGTATTTTTGATTTAAGGTGATGCAATAATTAGGAATGAAGAAAACCTTGTAGGGGAAGAGGTGTCATTTGCATGAGTCATGTGGGATATTGGGGATTGGGGATGTTGGTAAATTAATTATTGGAAATGACATCATGGTTACAAATGCATGTGGTGCCCCAGGTTTAGGCACCACATATATAGTATGTTAGGATAATGGATGAGTATGTTGTGTGGTGATCTCATCACAACCCAGTTCTAAGGAAGCTTTAAACTAGTAGAACAAATTCCTACACTAATATTGAGAGAAGGGTTATGCAATTTTTTTTAGATATTTACAATAGTTACAAAAACTAAATATAAATAATGAAAAGAAGAAAAATGTAGGTTAAGGGGTGGATTAAAATAGGGGTATGAACCACTTAGGGACCTATTTCTCCTTCAATTCATTAGGAAATGATATCCCAAAAAAGAATTGACTAACTGCCCATAGGAGAATCAATTCTATGGAGGAATATTTAGATTTCCTTTTTTTTGCAAGGATAGGGGTGCTAGTCAAACAACACTTTGAGGAGAAAACTAGCTCCAAAATGAAATCTACAACTTGGATCTAATAGATTAAACTCAATATTGATGGAACTAGAAATCAGATCATGGATCAGAGAAGGGCAAGATGATGTGTACCAGTCACCAAAAGTAGGATGTTGAAGCTAATCTGGGACTCATCTGCCTAGGGGTGAATGGGTCATGAGTTAGGGGTTTTTGCAACTTTTGGGAGCCTTTGCTACAAATATAAATCCTTCAATTTTCCTAGGTTTCAGGTTCAGAAAGCCAAAAATAATTTATGCAAGTGAGTTTTTGTGAGATGAAAAATGTCATAGCAACTTTTGCAACTTTGACAACTTCAATTTTTATCTTCAAGAGTTCTTCAAGATTTCTTCCACCTAAATCTGCAAACACAAATCAATAAGGAAAAATGTTTTTTTTTTGGTGAATGGGGGTTTTCCTTGGTCAAACCCCATTTTGGTAGTCAAACCTTGAAATGAAACAAAATAGCATGAAAGGAATGATGAATGAACAACTCAATGTCACAAATCACCAAACCCTTTGATAAACCTTGGAATGTAAATATACAACTTACATGAAATGGATTCAATGGATGTGGATCTTGATTTGAAATAACTCTTTGAATGCTTGAATGGATCATGCAACCTATATCATCATATTAACTCCAATAACATACATGATGCAAGAAGACTTTGATGTAACAATTGGATCTTGATTGTTGTGATAAACCTTCACTAAATCTGATTTTGAATGCCTTGAATTCTTCTTGATCAAATTTACTATAGTACTTTTTCTCGAACTTGACAATCTTAGATGAAACTTAGTGAAATAACCTTATATTTATAGATACGTATCCTTAATTTTCCAAAATTCAAATATCACAAGATGAAATCTAAATATGGATCTAAATATGTTAAAATACCACCAAAAAAATAATTTAAATTTGGGTCCTAGGTCTAAGGGAGCACCCATTCGCCCATGGGTGAATGGGTCCTAGGTCCCTAACCCTAGGACACACATTGCTCAATGAGAGGTGTTATGTTAAGAAATTGATGAATGTTGGGTTTCCTCTTAGGAAAATGTGATAAAATAGGCTTGGATTTTAATTAAAGGGGCCAATTAAGGAAAATTAAGCTCAATTAAAAGAGATCAAAATAAGTGTGAAAGTGTAAAGGGGTACACTTTACAACACTAAAAATATGGCACAATTAAGTCCATTTTAATATTAACTCTAGTTTAAGTGTGAAAATGTAAAGAGACATTTTTATACACTACATTTAGCCCCCACTTTAGGGATAGGATGACCTTGCATTAGAATCACACTAAAGTAGACATTTAGAACATATGTATGCAACAATGACACAATTACTCAATCATACAACATCAAAGACTTAAAGGAAAGGTAAAAACAAAAAAAGGTGGATCAAGCCTCGACTGTCCAATGCGATGTGGAACACACCTCAACTATTTTTCCAAAAGAAATGGGAAAATCAAGCCTTAACTTTCCAACGTGATGTGGAAAATGTCTCGACTGGTTGTCCAAAACATTCACAAGTGAAACACGATGTTCACTATGCAAACAACAATGCACACTCACTCCAGGCTAATGGAACCTCAAGTTGTCCACTAGGTGAGCCCCCCAAAAAGTGTTTTAGTGAGAAAGTCAATCCAGGTCTACAAGCTCTCACTATATTAACCATACTAAAGCTATCCCTCTGATAACTCCAATATGGTGCCACAAAACAAAACTTTGAGCTTCACAAGGTTAACAAGTTGTATTATGCTAAACACTTATGAAAAAAAATGAAAATAAAGGTTTGTTCAAAGGGACTTTCTTAGTTAATGTAAGGTCTCTTCTTAGGGAACATTGTGCCTAATGTCTCCAAGAGAGGACAATTCAAAGAAATATCATGCTCTTGGAGGACATCAAACCCAATGACACCACCAAGAAAAAGATGCATCGCAAGAAGAAAGAATATCACACAATGAAACATAAGGAATGCCAACAATTCCAAAAAAAATTCCAGTGTATTCCCCCACTTCAAATAAATTACTATCACCATTGTTGTGATAAATTTACTTTAAAGTATCTAATAATTAATTTAAATCAATAAAGAAGACATGAGAGCTTATTTAGAAAGCCCTATGCCAAGTCATATGTTTCTGAATGAAGTTGCATCATGAAGAGCGGAAGGGGTTTCCCCAAAAATGAAAACACATAAGGGATCTACGGATTCGGGGTTAGTATATCTTTGCTACGAGTTGTTATAGAGCTAAGAAAAGTCATCATTCCCCAAATACTTGCAGAACATGAAGAATGACACATAGAGAGTGAAAATAAAGAAAATGATTTTGGGTCAACATGGAAGAGACCTAAATGTTCACCAGTTGTTAACTATGATTTTTTGTGTATCTAGTTGAGGTCCGAGAGAAATGTAGTTGCTTTGGATTTCTTCTTGTTGAATTTTTATGACTCGCAGTTTTTAGGATAAGTTGAAGAGGTCGTGTTCAAGTTAATTTTGTTAACCAAAATTATTGGATTGTGTTCAGGTTGAGTATGCTTAATTGGTTTATGTGTTTCACACTAGTTTTGGCCGAACTTGTGATAAACACTACTTACGAAGATGATGGAAGCATGTTGGTGCATGTTGGGACTTATTTAGGTCCTCATTTAGTGTGTGTTTTGGTCACCCTCATTCTAATTCCACCGTAAAATGTTTTGGCACCGAACTAATTTGAATTTGTAAATACAAATGGTATGTGGCTGACTTTGGATGAATTTCAAGGTTCAAATTTGTATAAATATAAGTTGAGATATTGAGAAAAGATGTGTGAATGCAAGAGAGAAAGATAGATACAAGATATATGAAAAATAGTGTGTGTGTGTGTGTGTGATGCAATTTTGTGTAGATCAGTGTGAAATCCAAGTGGCGAGTTTCTGAAGGTAGTGACCTAAAGGTCTACTCTATCATTCAAGCATGTCTACAAGTGCATGAGCAAGTTGTGGTGGAAATCTCTGTTGCATTGAGATTGTTTTCTCTTTGTAACGACTCTCTTCTATCTTATTTTATAATTTTATGCCAGTGAGCCTTTTGGGTGGTTAACCCTTACTAGACAATGAGTCCTGGTTCTGGACAGTGAGTCTTGTTTTGACAGTGAGATTTTCTAGCAGTAAACCTTTGTATTCGATTTTGATATTCTCTATATTGTGATCTAATCCTCACCATGGTTTTTCCCTTATTGGGTTTTCCATGTAAATCTAGTGTTATTGTGTGTATAATTTTTCTTCTTTCAGTTTCTACTTTTACACTTAATGATTAATCATATTAGTAGAGTAAAGGATTTGTGAATGATAATAGATCTGATTTTTAGTGAAAGTGTTAAAGGTTAAATTTGATACAACTGATTCACCCCCATCTCAATTGTCTTGTTCAACAATTTTATGTGCAATTTTGATTCAATTTTCAAATACAAATGAATGATGATGTAATTCTATGTAAATGATTTGCAAAATGACTACTTTTTTGTATTTTTCTAATTTTAAGAGATGCAAAAGTGCAATCTCAAAACCATAAATGAAATGAAAACTAATGAAAGTTAAACAAAAATAATTGAGATTAAATTCAATGTAATGCAATGCAAATTAATTAAAGATCTAGACCTAGGGTGAAAGTGGACTCCCAAATTAGAAAAATGCAATGGTCAAACTTAGGTTCACCAAAATGAAAAGAAAAAAAAAATGTAGGTTAAGGGGTGGATTAAAATAGGGGTATGAACTACTTAGGGAAAAATTTCTCCTTCAATTAATTAGGAAATGAGATCCCAACAAATAATTGACTAACTATCCTTCAGAGAATCAATTCTATGGAGGAATCTTCATATTTCATTTATTTCCAAGGATGGGGGTCTTGGTCAAACAACACTTTTGGGAGAAAAATTAAAAATAACAAACTAACTTCAAGATGATATCTACAAATTAGATCTAATAGATTAAACTCAATATTAATGGAAACATAAATTAGATCAAATAATAGAGAAGGGAAATATGATGTGTACCAATCACCAAAAGTTAGCTGCTGAAGCTAATCTAGGACTGATTTGTTGAATGAACAAGACAATTGAGGGGGGTTGAATCAGTTGTAGCAAATTAAAACATCAAAAACCGTCAGCAGTAATCATATCCACATGCATTCACTACACACTTATTCTATGAATGTGACTAAACATGAAATGTAGATAAATAAAACTAAAATAACAACACCATACACAAGAGAACACCTAATTTACATGGAAACCCCAATGAGGAAAAAACCACAATGAAGATTAGCTCACAATATAAGTGTGAATGCAACTTTGTACATATGCTCAACATGAACAAACACACAAAGATTAGTCATCATTAGCAAGTAAAAACTACATTCGCTATGAGATTCTTGAGCATGCAAATAAATGAAAAAAACTAATAAAATATGAAACAAAAATGGAATAAAAGCATGCAATCCTATTCTAATACCTCAAACCTCATCCCATAGGGGGATTAGTGTCACTTTGATGTGGAAAGTGGCCCTTTCTCAATCCCTTAGTGGACAAGATCCAAGATTTATTGGTAAATGTGATGAAATTTATGCAATGTGGTGATGAACCCAAGCTAAAATGATATAGAAAGAATTTGATTGCTGATGAAAATGAGTAGAGTAATGGGTGAAGCCACACTAGTGGCTTACAATTCTAGTGAGGAAGGAAAACTTACAAAAATGACCCCATGCCAAAAAATTGTGATTTTGGGGGTTCGTACGAACCTACTAGTTCAAGCGAACCCATTCCCTAGTTTCCCACCCAAAAACCAAATAAACATGCATTATGTGAGGTGGTTCACTCAAACCAGGGTTCGAGCGAACCTTAGTTCGAGCAAACCAACCTTATCCCTTATTCTCCCACGCAGACACAAGAAAAACCTAAATTTTTTCACTTTGAAGCTCGGTTTGAACATGAAAATGGTGGAGACTTCACAAAACCAACTAGAATTAGGTAGTCCTCAGAACGAGCTATCCAATGAATATAATTTTGATATGTTCTAGTTTTATTATGTATTTATTTTTTTAGTTTTATTAAATATAGGTTTTTCACCGAAAATGAAGGTCTTTGTTATGCACATGTGGAAAAATAGCAGATTATCAAAAAAAAATTGAAAATATGAGTGCACTAGATATTGAAGTCCTTGATCCAACCAAAAAAAAATTGAATTTCGATATATACAAAAAAATTTTACGCATTATACGATCGCGCTATATCTGAATTGTAATTGGTTTGACTTTGAAACTTGATTGAAGAAAAAATATTCAATAAAAACTATCTAACCAAGTGAATGCACTAGATATTGGAGTTAAAAATCTAAATTCCAAAGAATTAGAATTTAATCCTTCATGGAAAAAAATTTATGTGTTATACAGTGTGTTACTTTTTAAAAATGCTATTTTTTGAAAAAAACCAGTTTTCGTGGGAGATGGAAAAAGAAGTGCAATTTGATTCCAAAAATTTTGAAAACATATATTTTTAGAATCTAAAGCCAAAATGTGACGATACTCTAGTTTGCATCATCTTCAAATTTCTCACAGTTTAGCCGCTATAGGTGCCCAAATGTGAAGATTTAGTTAAAGATAATAATTTCAGTGCCCAGTTTGGCCAAAACTTGTAAACCACTATTGTGGGATCACCCTAACAATGCATTCAAAAGTGGATCCATTCTTCATAGAGAAGCCCTTTATTTACAAGACTCAAGGGTTGGAAGAAGAGGTCAAATTGGGAAATGTGGGACTAAATGAGAATTCATTAGCCATGTAACAAGTGTCACAAGGCTAAGAAATGCAATAGAGATATGTGTCTCACACAAGTGTGTACACATATTGGGAGAAGAGATGTAAGGATGGAGTTAATGCATAGGTGGCTTGTGTAAGAGGAATGTAAGAGATAATTTAAGGAATGTGGTTGAGAATATAAGGGGATGTTGGTGAGGATGTAAGAAGGGTAAAGCCCTTGTAAGAGACAAGATGACATGTAAGAGGAATTGAATGCCTTTGTAAGAGGCATTAAAGACATTTGTAAGAGGCTTTTAAAGCCTTTGGAAGGAAATTCAACAAGTGGGTTGTTGAGAGAATATTCCCATGGAATATCCATTTGTGAGGAAAATTCCTATTTATTTAATTATAAGAAATTAATTTAATGTGCAAGGGGGTTAGTTTATTTAACCAAAGTGGAGTTAAAATCTAGAGGATATGCTAATGAAGATTAGCAAATAGTTTAAGGTTAATTAATTTAGAATTAATTAATCTTAGGTGGGTTATGGGTTTTGGAAGAATGTGACATTTAATTAAATAATTAAATTTATTTAATCAATTGAGAAGACATAGGGAATTAATTAAATGATTTACATTATTTAATTAAATGGGATGATAGCTAGTAGAAAGGGGGATGAATTAATCCAATAAAATTAATTATTTGATTAATAGGAGAAAATGACGAGTTTAATAAAACAATATAGATTATTTAGCTAAATAGTTAGTCGGAGGTAATCTAAGAGGAAATAATGTTAATTAATTAGATTCTGATTCGTAATATTGATCAAGACTATTTAAGTGTCTATAGTTTGCCCCTCTTTGAAGTGAGGTACCTGTTACATTGGTTCAAAGACTAACACTTTCCAAGAACAACATTATTATCAAGATCAAAATTCAAAATTTTCCTATTTTTTTGGATGCCTCATTATTGCCCTAGTGGAAGGAATTACACTGCTACACTACCCACTTGAGAGATCAGGTGAAAATTTCAATTTTTGGGTTGATCTCATGATAAAGATTCAACAAAGGTTCAACTCAAAGATGAATAAAAAGCTCAAATGTCTGACGTAGACATATTTGATGATGTATAGATGGGTAAGTGAATGGATTTGTGACACAAAAAAGGCTCTTAAGATGCCACTTTTTTCTGAAATCATCAAAATATGATTTGCATGAGAAAATGAAGATAGTTACACTCAAAATTTCAAGATGCAGCAAGAACAAGAGTTGAAGTGCTCCAAGTTTAGTTTCTAAGCTACTAATTAATTTTGAAATTAATGAAGATTAAGGGTCTCAAAAGGCGGGGGGGGGGTGGCGGGGGAATAGGTCCTATTTTTATCAAAATAAATAGCATAGTGTCTGAGACACCCCCCCCTTTTGATTAACTTTTTTTAGATAATTTCAAAAATCCAAATGGTGAGAAATTAGCTAACACCATGTAGTTTATCCTCATTTTTTTAGGTAATTTTTTTAATAAATATTTTATATTTTATATGAATTTTCAAAGTGGAAACATCTTGAAAAGCTGAAATTTGAGTGTGCTCCCCCTAATTTTTTTAAAAAATTAATCAAAATTTTATTTTTTTCATCACGTGTAGAATGGAGTTTAGTTTAAAAAAAAATAATTTGTTTCATGATTCGATGAACGAGTAAAAATCTATCCTAAAACTAGCACATGTTGGTTTTTGACAAAAAAATAAAGGCAATAACAAGAGAAGTTTTGGATGAAAATCTTAACTTAATCAAAATGAAAAAATATATATATTTAGATAACTAAGAGAGAGCCTAAATTCATCATATTTTTTTACAAACGTGCATTGAAAGTCATGCAAATGTGACGGTGAGCACGACCAAAAATGTGTGAAATTTTGTTAACCTTTCAAAAAATCACGCATTTTGCATGAAATGGTTGTCCAAACCTTTGGATCGGATGCCCAATGTAAAATCCAACCCATTGGGTTGGTATTTCCCAATGCAACCCATTTGGTGAGTGCCAAATTTGTGCTCGCCAAATGTGAAGCATGAATTTTGCAAAGAATTTTTGTGAACTCTTTGTTCTTCTCTTTCTCTACCAAGGAGACTATATATATATATAGACATTTACTTTCCTATAATTTAAGTTATATTTCATGTATATAGTTTCAAGATGTTTGAGAGTGGTTTCAGATCTCCAAGAGTTATAATGCAAATTCTAGTTTTTGGAAGATTTTAAAAAAATTCAAACTTAGTCAAATTTTAGTAATCAACATGTCAAATTTCAATAATCAAGAGGTCAAATTTCATCTTTCTCTCTATCTCACTCATTTACATCTCTTATTATCTAGACCTCTCTCTCTCTCACTATATCTATCCCTTTATCTGACACTCTCCCTTGAGCTCAAGAACTATGCCTCTACATGTCCATCTCTCTCTCCTTCCCTCTCTAATTCTATCTATCTCCCTCCCTCCTTCCCTCTCTACATTTTTCTATCTACCCCCCTCTCATTATATCTCTCTATATATATCTCTCTACTCTCTATGTACCACATCTCTCTATCCCTACCTATTCCCCCCCTCTCTCTCCCCCCTCTTTCTCTCTCACTCTTTGCTTCCCTCTCTACTCTCTATCTGTCCATTCTCTCTCTTCTTCCCTCTGTAGTTCTCTCTATCTCACCTCTCTCTCCTTCCCTCTCTCCCTCTCTAATTTTCTCTATCTCCCCCTCTCTCTCTCTCCCTCTCTCTTCCTTTCACCCACATTTTCTCTCTACTTCTCGCTATCTAACCTATCCCTCTATACCTATTTCTCTCCCCCCTCATTCCATCTCAATCTCTCCACCTTCCTCCTTACCTATCTACTTCTCTCTCCATCAAATATCTCTATCACCTATCTCACTTGTCTCTCTTCCCCCTTCCCTCTCTACTCTCTTTCTCTCTATCTCACCTCTCTCTCCCTACCTATCCCTCCCTCCTCTCTCTTATCTCTCTCACCTCTCTCTCTCCCTCCCTACCTCTTCCTCCCTATCTCCTTCCCACTATACTTCTCTTTATATCCTCCTCCCTCTATCTACCTACCTCTCCCTATTTTTGTCTCACCTCTCTCTCCATCCCTACCTATCCCTCTATCTCTCCTTTCATAGCTACTTCTCTCTACCTAGATATCCCTCTATGGGTATGTGTAGGATCATGATGGGCCAAAAAGTGGTGATATGTAAGTGATATGATGGCCCATGTGGTTGATGACTTTTTTTTAACCCAAAATTGATGAAATGAAAAGGGTTTTTAAAGGAGATTCTTAGTTTTTCACCAATATAAATTATGCTTTACTTTGAATTTAATAAATTATTATTATTCATTTTCTATTTTAATTATGACTAAAGTCTTGATTGATAGGCTGATTGAAAAACATCTATAGCTTAGAAACGGTATCAATTTATTTGAATCTGAAACATGTGTCACATTCTATGCTTCACATACTATAGGATTAAAAAGAAAAGATTGAATTTCATGAAGTTTTCACCAAGATAAGGTGGTCAAACATACAAGTTTTTATATTTTTTAAATTTATAATAAAAAATTCATAATTAATTATTTACTTAGAAAAAAATTACAAAAAAGTATGCATCACATCGGGACACGATTCCTCTACTTATATCTAAAATCTTATAAAAAAATATTATCATTTTATTGTGGTTAGGGTGGTCAAGTAGACACCTACTTCTTACTTTTTCCCTAAAATTGAAGTACTATTGCATTGAAATTTTAAATTTTAACCAAATAGATTTTCTTTTTTTGTTAAATAAACCTAGTAGTTTAGAAACTATATTCATTTTTCTACAAATTCTATTCTTACATATTTTTTAAATAATATAGATAACTTATTCAAATGTTTACGTCAAGTTGCCTAACTCTAATTTTCTAAATTTTTATCATCACTTAAGGGCCTAGTTTTTCCATGATGATCCTACACGTACCCTTATAACTATTTCTCTCTCCCTCCTTTCCTCCTATCTCTCAATCTCTCCACCTTCTTCCCTATCTACTTCTCTCTCTATCACCTCTTTCTATCTCTCTCCTTCCCTCTCTACTCTCTCTATCTCTCCCTCCCTCCCCCTCTTTCTATCTCTCCTCTCTCTCCCTCTCGCTCCTTCTATCTCTCATCACCCTCTCTCTACCTACCTCTTGTTAGGTTTTTAATGGCAAATATCTAAAAGCTAAACGTAGATTTTATCAAATAAACCAAAAATAAAACACACAGAAAAAATAACACAAAGAATTTAACGTGGTTCACCCAGTGTGGGCTACATCCACCAAACCTCAACCATCCAATGATTTCATTAACCAGTGTAAAACCCTATTACAATATCATGAATAATCGCCTGTTTCTTATGATGCTGTAACTCTATCCTAAACCCTTTATAAATTAGGGTTATACAAAATCGGGGTATTTTCCCTTTTTGTGATTTTTCCCTTTTTCAGTGTACAGTATAGAATGATCAGCCACATACCAACAATATCCCACTTGGAGACTGATCAAGCTCCACACCTAAACAATCTCCCACTTGGAGACTGAACCTAGACGACACCGCTACACTTACAGTGCCCACTGGAAATAATCACCTTGGACCCTACTGCTTTGTTATACTTTAATTCAACCTTGTAGGCCAACCGAAACTGAAGAGGAGCTCAGCTTCTCCCTTATCACTGCCTTAGTAAACATATCCGCTGGATTTACATCTGTATGTATCTTTGCCAGCTTTACCTGTCCATTCTCCATCACTGACCGAATGAAATGATACCTCAACTGTATGTGTTTGGTTTTAGAATGCAAGGCGGAATTCTTTGCAAGATGTATAGCACTCTGGCTATCTATAAACAAGTAATTTTCAGCCTGTTGTTTTCCCAACTCTTCCATAAAAAGTTGCATCCATATCATCTCTTTTGTTGCCTCTGTGGTGGATAAAGCAACCACCTTTTGCAATCGAGATATCCAACTTACTGCTGTCCCACCAACGGTAAATACATAACCTGTGGTACTCTACTTGGTATCAATATCCCCTACCAGATCTGTGTCAACATAGCCTTTTAAATCTATATTAGAGCCCTCAAAACATAAATTTTTATCTGGTGTACCTCTCAAATACTTGAGAATTCATTTCACTGCATTCCAATGCTCAATTCCTGGATTACTCATATACCGGCTAACAACTCCTACAACATGTGCAATATCTGGTCTCGTGCATACCATGGCATACATTAAACTACCTATAGCTGAAGCATATGGTACCTTGGACATTTTTTCTTCCTCCTCTTGTGTCTTTGGACACATATCCTTAGTCAATTTTATATGACTTGGCAAAGGTGTTCTGACAACTTTTGCATTCTCCATATGAAATCTCTGCAACACCTTTTTAACATAATCAACCTGAGATAAAAACAATTTCCTATTTTTCCTATCTCTTAAAATCTTCATACCAAGGATTTGTTTTGCTACCCCCAAATCCTTCATAGCAAATGAATTTGCTAACTGTTGTTTTAACTCCTTTATGTGATCCATGTTAGACCCCGCTATAAGCATATCATCAACATATAAACATAAAATAATGTAGCTATCTTCACCTAGCATCTTAAAATAAACACAATGGTCTGAATTACACCTGTTGTAACCTTGCTCAGCCATAAAACTATCAAATTTAAGATACCATTGTCGAGGTGCTTGCTTCAAGCCATATAAGTTTTTCTTCAATCTGCACACTAGTTTCTCCTTACCTTTGACCTCAAATCCTTGTGGCTTTTCCATATAAATTTCCTCTTCCAAATGACCATGGAGAAAGTCTGTTTTAACATCAAGCTGTTCTAAATGCAAATCTTCAACTGCCACAATACTTAACACAGTACGAATAGAGGTCATTTTAACAACTGGAGAAAATATTTCATCAAAATCAATACCCTATTTCTATGCAAATCCCTTTACAACTAATCTGGATTTAAATCTTTTCTTACCCCCGTCCTCCTCTTTCATCCTATAAACCCATTTGTTTGCTAAAGCCTTTTTACCTGCAGGCAACTTGCATAATTCCCAAGTTTGATTTTTCAGCAAGGAGTCCATTTCTTCTTCCATTCCATGCTCCCACTGAACCTTGGTATCCACCGAAAATAGCTTCATGATAACATTTTGGTTCACCAACATCAGTTAATAAAATAGAGTACAAAGAGGGAGAAAATCTTTCTGGAGGTCTACTTAACCTTGAAGACCGCCTAACATTCACTAGAGTTTGTGGTATTTCTTGTTGTTGTTGTTGCGGAGCATGAGGAACCACTGGAACATTGTTGTTTGTAGTATCATCCAGCACTGCATAATCCTGTTCTTTCTTCTCATGCTGCTGCAATAGATCTTTGTACAACACTTTCTCATTGAATATGACATCCCTGCTTCTCACAATTTTATTATTTTCAAAATCCCAAAGCCTATAACCAAATTCATCAATGCCATATCCAACAAATATACATTTCCTTGATTTTGCATCAAGCTTGGTTCTATTTTCAGAATCTACATGTGCAAATGCTTCACAACCAAAGGTTTTCAGAAAAGAATAACTCACCTTCTTACCTTTCCATGCTTCCTCTGGAATACCACAACCCAAAGGATTAGATGGACCTCTATTAATTAAATAAACAGTAGTGTTTACAGCCTCTTCCCACATGTTTAAAGGCAACCCAACATGCAATCTCATAGTCCGTGCACGCACCATTATTGTTCTATTCATGCGCTCAGCCACTCCATTTTCCTGTGGAGTCCATGGAACTATTTTCTGCCTACGAATACCATTAAAGGAACAATAATCTTCAAACTCTTTACTACAATACTCACCACCATTATCAGATCTAAGACATTTTAACTTTGTACCTGTCTCATTCTCAACCAAACTTCTCCATTTTTTAAAAGTTTCAAATACATCAGATTTCTGCCTAATGAAATAAATCCATACCTTCCTAGTTGCATCATCAATGAATGTGACATAATAATGAGAGCCACCAAGAGAAGATACTTGAGCTGGTCCCCATACATCCGTATGCACAAGCTCCAATTTCTCATCTTTCTTTTGTTTCCCATCCTTGAGAAAACTAACTCTCTTTTGTTTGCCATACACACAACTTTCACAGAAATTCATATTAACACATTTTAGACCTGGTAAAGCATTCTTTGAATGAAGTACTTTCATACCTTTTGCACTCATGTGCCCAAGTCTGTTATGCCATAGTGCTGATTTAGAATTCACAGCATCTATCTGATTTTCTTCCTGCTGAACTACAGCAACTGTTCCTGAACATTTATTTTTATCTACAATAGCTAAAGTAGAAGGAATAGTATGACCTGTACAAAGATATAAGGTGCCTACTTTCACACCTTTTGCTACCACTAAGGCACCTTTTGTAACCTTCCAATTTTTATCACTAAATGTAACAACACAACCTTCATCATCTAGTTGCCCTGCAGAAATTAAATTTCTTTTTAGCTTTGGAACATGCCTTACCTCATGTAGTAGCCAATGATTCCCATTCTGCAACTTGATCTCGATTCTTCCCTTTCCAACAATCTGAAAGGGTTCATTATCTCCCAAATAAACCAACTCAAAATCCCCTTGGACATAATCAAGAAAATAATTTCTATGGGGCATAGCATGAAATGAAGCCCCGAAATCTAACACCCAAGAATCATCAGCATTGTCAAGAGAAAGAATCAAAGCATCCTCATCAGATTTATTACATACCACATTTGCCTCTTTATTTCCTTCTTGTTTGTCTCCTTCTTTATTTTTTCGAGACCAACAATCTTTCTTTACATGCTCTAGCTTACCACAATACCAACAATCCCTCTTGTCTCTAGATTGGGACCTTTTGTCCCTTGATTTTCCTCGTGACTTCCCACGACTCCCAAAATTGTTTCGTCTCTCGTTTGTTCTGCCCCTACTTTCTGCATTCAAAACACCACCTGATGTGGATGTTCCACCTAAGCTTTTCCTATGAATTTCCTCGCTCAAAATAACACCAACAACATCATCAAATTTCAATGTATTTGAACCAGAAACAAAATTGCTAACAGCCATTACCAAGCTATTCCAGCTTTCAGGTAAAGAACATAGAATCAAAAGAGCCCTAACTTCTTCATCAAAGTTAACTTTTACAGAAGTTAATTGACTGGTAACCATATTAAATTCATTCAAATGATCAGTAACTGATCCACCTTCTACCATTTTCATATTAAATAAATGCTTCATAAGAAATACCTTATTCGAAGTGGAAGGCTTTTCATATAACTTTTCTAGGGTTTCCATCAACTCTAGAGTTGTCTTTGCTGTTGTAATATTGAACACCACCGATTGTGCCAGGCATAAGCGAATACAGCCAAGTTCCTTTCTATCCAAAATATCCCAGTCCTCATCCGACATTGCTGTAGTTTTCTTGGTTTTCCCTTCCAATGGCCGCCACAAATCCTTCTGATAGAGATAATCCTCCATCTGCATCTTCCATAACTGATAGTTCTGCCCATTGAACTTATCAACCTTCAACTTACCCTCGTCTTCCATTGCTCCCACTTAACCGTGAGACTCCCACTCAACCGCGAGATTTTCCTACAAACGATAATCGAAAACAACCCGCTCTTATACCACCTGTTAGGTTTTTAATGGAAGATATCTAAAAGCTAAATGCATATTTTATCAAATAAACCAGATAAAACACACAAAAAAAATAACACAAAGAATTTAACGTGGTTCACCCAATGTGGGCTACATCCACCAAACTACAGCCATCCAATGATTTCATTGACCAGTGTAAAACCCTATTACAATATCGCGAATAATTGCCTATTTCTTATGATGTTGTAACTCTATCCTAAACCCTTTATAAATTAGGGTTATATAAAATCGGGGTTTTTTCCTTTTTTGTGATTTTTCCCTTTTTCAGTGTACAGTATAGAATGATCAGTCGCCACATACCAACACCTCTCTCTCTCCTTCTATCTATCTCAACTATCCATCTTTACCTATCCCTCCCTCCTCTCTCTCTTGTCACCTCTCTCTCCCTCCCTCCCTACCTCTTCTTCCCTCTCTCCCCCCTCTCTACTTCTCTTTATCTCCTCCCTCTCCTTACCTACCTCTCTCTATTTCTCTCTCTCACCTCTCTCTCTAACTCCTTGTCTCTCCCTCTATCCCTACCTCTCCATCCATCTCTCCTTCCCTCTCTCTACCTACCTCTCTCTCTCCATCTCTCCTTCCCTCTCTACTTCTCTCTACCTACCTATCCCTCTATACCTCACTATCTCTCTCCCTCTCTCCCTCCTTCCATCTCTTAATATCTCCACCTTCCTCCTCTCTCTAACTTCTCCCTCCTTTCCCCTCTCTCCTTCCCTCTCTACTTTGTCTCTATCTCAACTCTCTCTACCTACATATTTATCCCTCCATCTTTCTATCTCTCTTCTCCCTATCTCTCCCCTCTCCCTCTCTACCTACCCCTTCTCTCTCCTCTCCCTCTCTCTACTCTCTATCTCAACTCTCTCTACCTCTCCTTCCCTCTCTACTTATCTCTATCTCCCCATCCCTCGCTCTACCTACTTATCCCTCTAAATCTTGTTCTTTCTCCCTCCCTCCTCTCTCAATCTATCCACCTTCATACTCTCTCTACTCTCTCACTTCTCCCTCCCTCTCTCTCCTTCCTTCTCTAATATCTCTCTATCTCAACTCTCTCTCCCTACATCTCTATTAATCCCTCTCTCCCTCCCCCCTCTTTCTATCTCTTGTCTCCCTCTCTACCTACCCCTTGTCTCTCCTCTCCCTCTTTGTACACTCTCTCTATCTCAACACTCTCTCTACCTACCTATCCCTCTATACATAATTCTTTCTTTCTCTCTCCCTCCATCCCTTCCTTTCTACTTCTATCTCTATCAAATCTCTCTATCACCTCTCCTTATCACCTCTCTCTATCTCTCTCCTTTCCTCTCTACTCTCTCTATCTCAACTCTCTTTCTCCCTACCTTTCCCTTGCTCTCTATCTATATATCTCTCCATCTCTCCATCCCCTTCCCTCTTTCTATCTCTCCTATCTCTCTCCCTCCCCTATATTTATATCTCTTCTCACCCTCTCTCTACCTACCTGTCTCTCTCTTTCTATTTATCTCAACTATCCCTATTTACCTCTCCCTCCATCCTATCTCTCTTCCATCAACCTCCTCTCTCTATTTTTATCTAACCTACCCCTATATACCTCTTTCTCTCTCCCTCCCTCCTTCCCTCTCTCTTTCCCACCATCTCTCTCTTCCACCAACCCTTACTCTCTACTTCTCTCTACCTACCTATCCCTCTATATATATTTATTTCTATGCCCATCCCTCCTTCCCTCTCTCAATCTCTCCACCTTCTTCCCTCTCTACTTATCTCTCTATCATCTCTCTCTATCAACTCTCTCTCACCTCTCTCCCTCACCTCTCTCCCTGTCTCCCTACCTCTTCCTCCCTCTCTCCTTCCCTCTATACTTCTATTTGTCTCCCACTTTCTCTCTCTACCTACCTATCTATGTTTCTCTATCATTTCTCTCTCTCCTCCCCTCTCTACTTCTCTCTACCCACCTATCCCTCTATATGTCTTTCTTTCTCCCTCCCTCCTCTCTATCTCACATCTCTCTCCTCTCCCTCTCTACATACCCCCTCTCTCTCCTCTCCCTCTCTCTACTCTATATCTCAACCCTCTCTCTATCTATTTCTCCCTCCTTAAAATTTATATCAACTATCCCTCTTTACCTCTCCCACCCTCCAGATAAGTGAGATAGAGAGAGTATAGATAGACAGGTATAGAGGGAGAAGTGAGAGAGATAGAGGTGGGAGAGAGAGGGAGAGAGAAAGAGGGGGTGAGAAAGAGAGATGAGGGAGGGAGGAAGACATAGGGAAATATATGTAGAGAGTTGAGATAGAGTAGAGAGGGAAGGATAGAGGATGGAGAAGTGAGAGAGATAGAGGTGATGGAGAGATGTGATAGAGATAAGTAGAGAGGTAAAGGGGGAGAGAGGGGAGAGGGAGGAGAGAGAGTGGGGAGGGAGAGATAGAATAATGAGATAAAGAGAAGTAGAGTAGAAAGGGGAGAGAGAAAGAGGGAGAGTGAGAGGAAGAGAGTGAGAAAGAAAGAGGGTGAGGGAAAGAGAGAAGGGAGGGAGAGAGATACGGGAGGGAGGCAAAGGTAGGGAAAGAGAGAGGTGAGATAAATAGAGTAGATAGGGAAGGATAGAGAGAGGAAGGGAAAAGTGAGAGAGAGGTGATAGAGATATGTGATAGAGAGAAGTAGAGCGAGGAGGAGGGATGGTGAGAGAAAGAGGGATAGAGGGATAATTTAGATAGAGAGTACAGAGAGGGAATGTGGGTGGGAGGAAGAGAGAGATAGAGATAGAGATAAAGATAGATAGAGAGAGGGGGAGATAAATAAAATTAGACATGGAAGAAGGGATCAAGGGGGAGAGATAGGTGAGATAGAGAGAAGTAGAGAGAGATAAAGAGAGAAAGGAGAGATAGAGAGAAGTATAGAGGGAAGGAGAGAGTGAGAGAGAAAGAGGGGAGGGAGGAGGAGAGAGAGGAGAGGAGAGAGAGAAAAATAGGGGGAGAGGGGAGAGAAAGTGATGCAGGGGCATTTGGAAGATTCAAAGAACATGCAGTTACAAAGGTTGTCAATGATGCAGTGAAGTTTAGTATGATGGCTAGCTCGATATATTGAGGATGAGAAGTTGCAGATTAAAGGTTTTTTTGTCGAGCATGTCTAGTTTACCCATGAGAAGTTTAGAGGTTTGCATCAAGGTTTGATCAAGTTATGAGTATTTGTGTTCTAACAGTTGTTCAGTTGCTTTAGTTGGTGTTCCTGAAAGAAGTGGATGTGATTCAAGTAATCTGAGTTGTTGTGGATGTCTCAGTGGTGATTCATGGATGTTTCTAGATCATGATCTATTTGTGTTGTTGGTTCACATCGATTTATTTGTTCTCGATTGGTGATTTTCCTTCTGGGAGTTCATGTTTTCCTATTCTTGGCCGATGGGGTGATTGTAGCGTGTTGTGGATCTTCGAGGCTAATTTTTTAAGGTGTTTCATGTTTGATGCATGTTGTTTTGGGTCCCTATTATGTTTGGGCTGACCTTGGTTGATTCACATTGATAATTTCTCATTGATTTGGGCTGATAGTTTGTATACTTTTATATTTTGTTGGGCTAACATGTAATTGATGTTATCCTTAGATGCAGATATATAAGACCGATTGTTTGGAGGAGATTGATGATGAAGGAAGTAATATGTGCGAGTTTTGTGTGTGAATAATTTTCTAATATTTTGAAGACAAAGATAAAGTGTGAAGAATAACAATCATGAAGCATGATGATAAGATGTTCTGATCCAATAAGATCAGCAAAAGTAGAGAAATCTTGGAGCAGAAGGAAGAATTAGTGGAAGATTGTCATTATATGAAAATTTTGTAATTCATGGGCTGCGGCCTAGCATTTTTAAAGCCTAAGTGGCATATGTAATGTTTTTTGAGATCATAATATGGTGAGGAGGGAATTTTGAAGGCTGGGTTTTTCCCTTTGAGGGTTTTCCTAGGATAATTCTTGTGTTATGTGTTATTGCATTTTTATTATCTATATGTTGATCTTCTATTAAGATTTTGTTGCATATCAATCAAATCTGATTGTTAGTTGTTTAAGCTGTGAGGTGGGACAATCCCTCATCGGACCCTCCTACCTTGGTCTACGTCAAATGGTATCAGAGCTGGTTGAAGATCTGGTTGCAAATTTGTGAGCTAGTTGCAAATTTGTTGGTTAGTTGCAAATCTATTTCAAAGCACATTGTAGAGTAGGTTGAAGAGTTGGTTGAAGAATTTATCAGAGTTGGTTGTGAATCTATTGCAAAATGGGGAAGACTGGGAAAAGGACAAAGAAGGAAAAAGAGAACATAATATGTGAAAGGGATACTTTGGAGGAAGAATTTTGCAAACTCAAGAAGTGTAATTTAGAATTGATGGAGAGGATGAAAGAACTAGGAAAAGACAAGTGTGATGCTCTTGAAGAAGAATTGGAAATTGAAATAAGGAGAAATGAAGAACTGGAAGTAGAGCTAGATAAGTTTGAAGAAGGATTCATGTTGTTTAAGGATTTGGATAAGAAGAGTAGAGATCTGGAGGAAAGTTTGATAGAGTTGAACAAGGAGAATAGTTTATAGAAGGACATATTTGATCTAAAGGAACATGATAATTGGTTGGAGAAGGAGAATGAGAATCTGAGATCTAAGCCTAAATTTTGTGATGTTTCTTGTGATACTAATGATTTGTGTGATGTTGCAAAAGGTGAAGTTGAAGATAACATTGTGACTAAGTGTAATTATTGGAGATGGTATTGGTTTCAAAATTATCCAGACAATGGGATATGAAGGAAAAGGATTGGGAAAGCATCGACAAGGAGTGGCAAAACCTATTGTACGGGTAAGGAGAGAAAAGAGTGGAGGCCCTAGATATGACAGAGGTAAGGATGTCATTACAAGTTCAAACAATTTGGATTAGGGAAGAAAAAGTATGTATTGTTCACATTGTAATAGGCATGGACATGAAAAGGAATTATGTTGGGATCTATATCCTTGTGAATTTTGTGGATTGAGGAATCATTATGAGAAGATGTGTTGGAATAAAATGAGAGGGAGAAATCCTAGGATATATTGTATATAGATGAATTATGGATGGTTTGATGGATCAAGATGGAAGTATGTTTCTCATAAGTTCAGAAAGTTTTATAGATTAAAGCATTCATGTGTTAAGGGAAACAAAGGATCAAGATGCAGAGAAAGAAGACCTTATGTAGATCAAAACATGGACAGTTATTTAGATTATAGAGGGAAAGGTGACAAGAGTCATAATACTTATCACAATGAAGGGTACCAGAGGAGTGAAAAAGGATTTGATAGAGAAGGAACCTATTTTCAAGTTTGGAGGAAGAAAGAATCAAGCACCGAATGTCATCAAAAACCTAATGAAACAAAAGTAGTAAAGGATGCAAAGATAGTTTGTGTAGATGAAGAAGAGCCTGTTGACACAAAATTAGTTTACCTAGAGGAAGGGGGACCTTTGGAGGAATCAAATTTGATAGTAGAACCAGAAGAAGGTGAAGCATTGATCTTGAGGAGAAAGTTTATGAACCAGAGCAAAGTGAATGTGAATGAAGGAATACAAAAAGATAATGATCTTGAGGCAACTTACGGAGAAGGCTTGCTCAGAATGCCAACCATTGAGGCAATGCAAGGCTTGCAAGTAGACTGCCAAACCTTGACATGATGAAGAACCTGAGGCAACTTGTAGGGTGGGCTTGCTCAAATTGTTGACCAGTGAGGCAGTGCAAGGCCTACAAGTAGATCGTTGAATCCAAATTACATTTGAGGCAGTTTTGTAGGGTGGACTTGAACAAACCGTCAACTGTGAGGTAGTTGCAAGTACCTGTGAACAGATCGCCAAACCGATTCAAGGAGACAACATTGATTCTGGCATAACTTAGCCCAAAGTAAAGAGGCTCACTTTTCAAATAACCCCGACAGTCTAATGCAGGGGCATCCAAAAGATTCAAAGGACATGCAGTTACAAAGGTTGTCAGTGATGTAGTGAAATTCAATATGATGGCTAGCCCAGTATATTAAGGATGATAACTTGTGTATTAAAGGGTTTGTTTTTGAGCATGTCTAGTTTACCCACCGAAAGTTTTAGAGGTTCACATGAAGGTTTGATCAACTTATGAGTGTTTGTGTTTTGACAGTTGTTTGGTTATTTTAGTTGGTTTTCCTAATAGAAGTGGATGTGATTCAAGTAATCTGAGTTGTTGTGGATGCCAAAGTGGTTATTCATGTATTTTTTTGGATCATGATCTATTTATGTTGTTGGTTTACATCGATTCATGTGTTCGTGATTGGTGATTTTCCTTTTGGGAGTTCATGTTTTCCTGTTCTTGGCTGATAGGGTGATTATAGCATGTTTTGGATCTTCGAGGCTAATTTTTTAAGGTGTTTCATGTTTGATGCATGTTGTTTTGGGTCCCTATTATGTTTGGTCTGACCTTGGTTGATTCACATTGATAATTTCTCATTGATTTGGTGGTGCAGGGGCACCTACACCTTGTAAGGGAAGCCAAGTGAGTCTTGAAGGTCCAAGGGGTTAAGTTGGAGGTCTTTTAATCAATATGAAATGAGGAAGTTTCAAAATATGCTAAAATATGATGAAATGTAAAGAATTTCAATCAATGTCATGATGACATGAGGTCTTGTAGGTGGATAGGGTATAGAATATATTTAATTTTCATGTTTTCCTTCATAAATAAGGTCTAAAATGACCATTCAATATGTAATTGGGATTTTTAAGTTAGTAGGAGTCAAGAATAGGTGAGAATTGCAAAACATAGTGTTGGAGTGAAAAATACATTGAGAGGGGGGGGTGACTCAGTATCATTAACTATTTTGACAAATTTTACTAAAACTGAAATAAAACAGATTTATGCTCTCATTTATCAATGATAAACTCATTCATGTATTGAATGCAATAACATATAACTAAAATGAGAAGTATGATAGTGAAACATAGCATATTAAAGCATTCACACAAAGAATCATATGAACCATAGATAATAAAAATGGCACAAGATATGTCGAGTGAAAAACCCTCCTAGGGTAGAAAAACCACTCCTAAATTGTTGCCTTTCTAGGCTTATATTTTAAAAACCACTTTTGACAATTCCTTATAGGTTGATTTCTAAGCACCAACTCAAGGAGCACCAAGTTCCCCTCATTTTGAAACACCAATTTCAAGGAGCACCAACCCTTTTTCTATTTTCAGTAAGACATACAATTATACAGAGGATCTCTTTGTTTCTCTCTTTTCTCTCAAGTGCCTCTTGATAGACAATATCTTAAATCCTCAAAGTTCAAGAATGAACAGTCAGAATTCCAGCCATTGTCAAGCCTTAAGACAACTTGATATTGAACTCATATTTCAGATTTTTAATCTCAAAACTCAACATTTCTTCAATACAATAGCTGTGATGTTCTCACTATACTTCACAGTCATTTTTCATTATACTTCACAGTCATTTCTCATAGTTCTGAAACAGTTAACACTTTCTCTCTGTTTTTCATAAATCTTAAAAAACTGATCTCACTCTATTTTTCTTCTTATATATATTTATTCAATAAATCTCAAGAAATTACAACATAGTAACTTATTTTCTCATTTTTCAAAACAACAGAGGTAAATTTTTAAAGTACCCAATTTCTATCGAACCATATTCCTAGGTATTGTAGTGATTTTGAGAAAATGTTCAGCATGGAGGATTTCTTTTGACAAAGAGCTCAAGGAATATGCATTTTTAGAAAGAAGACTGAACCCTATCCACACAAGGAGCCTGCATAGGTAATGCTAACTAAAACCAGATTAAAAAAAAAATATTCCATGTACACAATACCCTCAAATACTGTTGCAACAAAAATGTAACCGAAACTCCATTTTTGTGCACATAAAAACAACTATCACCGAGTCCAAGAGAAAGACTGAAATAATTTGCAGAAGGCATGATTACCCACTAGCAAAAACACAATCCCCTAAAGAAGGACTGAAAGTTGATAAGATAGAATATCTGGGTATCTATTTTAGTTTATGAGAAACCTAAATGTAGCATTTCTAACCACATAAAATAAACTCATTTGAACATTTTTTCAGGAAAGAGAAAACAATTGTCACCTATTTTTGTGACAAGTGAAGTAACAGTTCCTCAAATAAAATCAGATGATAAGGTGAATACCTGATGTGGATGATAGAGAATTTGTTATGGAGAAAGTTTACCCAACCACCTGAAAGACAAAAACAATGAAGCTTCTTCCAAAATTGAGCCTTCACCCAAAGACAAGCGGCTGACACAAACATCGACCAAGGCAAGGATCTTGCAGATACCCTCATTCGTTGTCAAAGAGTTGTAGTAAGCCAACAAAAAACTGAGTAACGATTGTGAGAAGGTCTTTATGGTGGCGACCAAGTTAGGGTTCCAAACCCTTGAGCTTGTAAAGCAAAAAGAATGACCTAAAATTTATTTTTCAAAGCAATTGATGCCATTTCCAAGAATTGATAAAGTTTGAGGTCTGAAAGGACTGAAGTCATAAGTAAAAACCTCATAATGCATTATGAATTCCATGGACAAGCCAATGCAATGCATTCCGACAATCTCTTTACCTTCAGAATGCATGTAAACCATCGATCAACATTATGAATGGTAAGCTTTAATCAATGTTCAATGATTAAGCAAGTAAGAATACCGACACAATTATGTCATTAGAAATTTTTCATGACCACTTAAAACAAATGTCGATTACCTTAGACATCATTGTTACCAAGAATTCAAAACCATGTCACTTTCATAGTGGCTTTTAAATAATCAAAACCTCATACCTGTTTTCGGCCTTAAGGCCTAGTGAATTATCAAACATTAGACCCGATATCATATATGACCTTTATTCAAAGCTATTTTCCATGACATAAAGCCCGATATACCCAATGCCTTTTGAAATTTGATAAGGTCTAATTCCATGCCAATGTCAATGTACCATATGCCCATGCCAATATCAATTGATTAAGGAAACCCAATAGGGTTTTCTTAAAAATAAAAAAACCTACTCTATTTGAAGATACCAAAAGCCAAGTTAACTGAAAGCATTACTTGAATGAGGCGGAATAGAAAAAAATACAATTCTGAAGTAGTTCAAAAACATTATCAATGTCATGATGTTAGAAATTTGAACATGTCAATACCACATAAACCCATAGATCACTGTAGCCTTGTAGCACAAAATGCCAAACCGGAATTATACCACCTGAACATGGAAACATTATCCTGTAAACATGATTCCTTGTAATCTGCACATGGAGTCAAGAGATCAGTTCCATCAAAACCAACATCAAAATGTCAAAATAAGTATGCCAAGACAAAATAGAAATAGCGCAACTGATAATCAACCACAAAGATTCCAAGCTGAAACATAATATTTTCATCAAGGACAAATACCAAAAGAGAAGCTCAACACATAGTTGTAAGTGGTGATTAAGAACCAAAGTTGTCAAATCTCCATTTAAGAGTCAATAGAGTTTAAAAGGTGGTTTAGGGAAGTTGGTCAGTTTTTGGAGGTAGTTTGGAGTTGGCACAATTAAAAATTGTTGTAATCCTTCATGGAAATGGTTAGTGATTGTATTTGGAAGAAGGTTGAATAAGAAAACCCTTATTTTTCTGAGCAAATATTGTGTTTTTGCAGTGTTTTCATGTAGTTATTTTACTGTACGGTTCCATACTGTAGCCCAACTCCTTAAAGGTTTGTGGATACTTTAATAGGAAGAGATGCACATGTAACACATTTGTTTTGAGTATTTAAAAGACAATTTGGTATAAGTTTGATTCAATTCCCTACCCTCGAGTGCCTTGCCCTATCAAGGGTTTTGAGGCCTTAAAAGATGAACTGAGCCCATTCCACAAACTGTGTTAATTGTATCTAAGTGGAATGGGCATGATAAGTTGGTTCTAGGATGGTAGAGCCTAGAATTTGAGTTTTATGAAGAGTTTTGGGGAAAGAAGAAGTAAATGTCCTGAAGGAAGGGTGTGAGTTTGTGTAAGTGGGTGATGGGAAAGTGAGAGAGATGGGGGAAACCTTGTGTGTAAAGTCCGAGTGAAAGTCTTTCGAGTTTGTGCCAACTATATGCAGCATGTTTGAGGCATTTTGAGGATTGTGGGAGTGTGGGAACCATTAGAGTCAATAAACCATACTCATATGCTTGTTGAAATGAGGGTTTTGTAGGACAACAAATAAATGAATAGATATGTTCCTAAAAATTGATGAATCGAGCCATTAGATACCTCTTATTAAGGTTTGGGTAGTCACCTTTGTCTGGTTGTAAGATTGAGGGGTACTTACTTTGAAAAAGTGACCTATTTAGGCCTAATGGGACAATGGTGGATGTATTGGATTAGGGATTTCTTCCAAAGAAACCTAAATTGGTTTTTGGGTATGTGAGAGAACTTGCAAAAGGGTATTTAGAACATTTATTTTTTCTTGAATTTCCTTGGGGAGTTGGGTTGAAAGGCCCCTTAGACTGGGTTTGGAGAGCTACTAGGTCAGTCCTAGTCAAGAGTGAATTTTGATGAGATCTTTAGAATATGTCTTGAGGTTGATCTGAAGATCATTTATTTGTCATTTGGAGGAGGTCTCCATCCCTCTCTACACAAAGTGGTATCAGATCAAGGGAGTAGGTCTTTTGTGAGAGAAGGTTGCAATTTTTGTGTGTAAGAAGAAGAAGGTAGTTGGAGGAATCAAAATGCCTCCTAAGGGGAATGTTGTTGCAAGGAAGATTGACAATTAGGACAAAGAAATAGAAGCCCTAAAGCATAAGATTATTGGTATAAAAGCTAAAGGTAGGACTCTTTTGGAAGAAAGTGAGTCTGATGAGGAAGAGACCTCTAGTGAAGAAGAGGAGATGGATTCAGAAGATGTGAGAACAATGAAGCTTTTGAAGGTTGTGAAGAGGGATCAACATGGTAAAATGGATGCGCCTATGTATGGAGGCAAACTTGATAGTGAAGAGCTCCTGGATTAGAGCCATGGAGAACTATTTTGATAGCAAAGAGGTTCATGAAGGGCATGAGGTGAAGAGGGAAAAAACAAAACTGAAAGGACATGCTTTGGTATGGTGGAATTTTGTGCAAGAGGAGAGGGAGAGAAAAAGAAAAAGAAAGATCAATTCTTGGGAGAAAATGAAGACAAAAATAAAATGCAAATTTCTTCCTTGTGATTATAATGTTCAATTTCTTAAGAAGTTACACAATCTTAGACAAAAGGAACTAGATGTGCAATCAAATACTGAAGAATTCTATAGGCTAAGCATAAGAAATATGCATGAAGAAGATGAGTAAGAAATGATTGCTAGGTACTTGAATGGTCCAAGATACAACATTCAGGATGAAATCAAATTGATGGCACCAAAATTAGTTGAGCAATGCTTTTAAATGACAATGAGGGTAGAAGAAAAACTAAAGAGGAGACAAGAGAAGGTAGCAAGAAGAAGAGGCAACACTTCTAGAGGTAGAGGATCCTGAACCCTAGTTCAAAGAAAAACAATGAGAGTCAAGGAGATGCCAAGAAGGAGCAAGAGAAATCTGATTTTAGAGGTGGATGGAGAGGTTCAAGAGGAAGAAATGTAAACACCTTTTCAAGGAGATGCTATAATTGTCAAGAATTTGGACACCCATTTTTCAAGTGTCCTCAAGGCCAAGGTTGAGTATCAAGTGGTGATAGGAAGAGTGAGAGAAGAGCACAACTGGTCCAAGAAGAAGAATGTGAAATTGTAAGCAAAACTATTGATCCAGAAGAGTGAGAAGCACTTATGGTAAGAAAGACTTTGTTGCAAGCACCTAAGGAGGAAGACTTGAGTCAAATAAGGAGTCTATTTAGAACTTCATGCAAGTGTAGAGGTAAGTTACGCCAAGTTGTCATTGATTCTAGTTCTCAAGATAATATGGTGTCTAGGGAGATGGTAGATAAGTTAAACTTGGAAAAGATACCTCATGTAGCACACTATAGAGTTTCTTGGGTGAATGATAGTCAAACTTTGGTGGTGAATGAGCAAGCATATGTTGATTTCCAGATTGGAGAGTATAAAGATAGGGTCTTGTGTGATATATTGCCAATGTATTGTTGCCATTTTCTCTTGGGGAGACCATGGAAATTTGATAGAAGTTCCATGTATGATGGTTGGGAGAACACCTATACAATTAGGAAGGATAATCAGAGTTTCAAACTAACCCCTTTGCAGGGAAAGGGAAGGATAAAGGTAAGTCTAATGTTGTGATCTTTTGAAAAAAAAGAGCCTATAAATCTTCAAGACAACAAGGAAAACATAATTTATGATTTGGAACAGGGTTATGGTGTTGGGACAGCAAGGAAGACACCTACAAATGGTGTTACGAAAGTGGAATGTTTGTTTTTGCAAAGGGCAGAAAAGAACTCATGCCTAGGTCTGATTCAGTCAAGGTAGATGTTGACAAGTCTGCAAGGAAGCATGGAAGACATGGTGAGAGGTCTATGGACAAGTCTGTGAAGCAAGAGGCACTTGTATTTGGGACCATTGTGTGTCCTATCAACATGGGTGATGTTGCAAGGTGAGTAAGCTTTGATAGTGTTGAAGTTAGTAATCTTGAGAGGGTAGAGAAACATGGTGATGGTCGAGTAGAGGGTTTGAGGATAGTAAGGAATGAACCTAATGAACAAAGAGACAAAGGTATGATGGTAGTAGAGGCAAAGCATATTATGTAGGGCATAGGGGATGGATACAACTGTGGAGATGAAGCAAAGAAGAAGATAGAACAATGCATTACTAACCCTTGTTTTTTTGCAGGTATAAGGACTAGGAGAACATAAAATTCTGATCCAGGTATCAGAGGAAGGCAAGTAGCAAGTTTGGAGATGCATGGAGTAGCATTAGTGAGGCCAAGATCAAGCTTCAACTCTTGGGGAAATATTTTTCCTATAGGGGGGTGTATGGTGCAAGGGAGCCTACACCTTGTAAGGGAAGCCAAGTGAGTCTTGAAGGTCTAAGGGGTTAAGTTGAAGGTCTTTTAATCAATATGCAACAAGGAAGTTGCAAAATATGCTAAAATATGATGAAATGTAAAGAATGTCAATCAATGTCATGATGACATGAGGTCTTGTAGGTCGATAGGGTATATAATAGATTTAATTTTCATGTTTTCCTTCATGAATAAGGTCTAAAATGACCATTCAATATGTAATTGGGATTTTTAAGTTAGTAGAAGTCAAGAATAGGTGAGAATTGTAAAACATAGTTGTAAGTGGTGATTAAGAACCAAAGTTGTCAAATTTCCATTTAAGAGTCAATAGGGTTTAAAAGGTGGTTAAGGGAACTTGGTCATTTTTTGGAGGTAGTTTGAAGTTGGCACTATTACAAATTGTTGTAATCCTTCGTGGAAATGGTTGGTGATTGTATTTGGAAGAAGGTGGAATAAGAAAACCCCTATTTTTCTGATCAAATTCTTTGTTTTTGTAGTGTTTTCATGTAGTTCTTTTACTATACGGTTTCTTATTGTAGCCCAACTCCTTGAAGGTTTGTGGATATTGTAATAGGAAGAGATGCACATGTAACACATTTTTTTTGAGTATTTAAAAGATAGTTTTGTATAAGTTTGATTCAATTCCCTGCCCCTGGGTGTCTTGCCCTATTAAGGGTTTTGAGGCCTTAAAAGATGAACTGAGCCCATTCCATGAACTGTGTCAACTATATCTAAGTGGAATGGGCATGATAAGTTGGTTCTAGGATGGTAGAGCCTAGAATTTAAGTTTTATGAAGAGTTTTGGGGAAAGAAGAAGTGACTATCCTGAAGGAAGGGTGTGAGTTTGGGTAAATGGATGATGGGAAAGTGAGAGAGATGGGGAAAACCTTAAGTGTGTAAGGACCAAGTGAGAGTCTTTTGAGTTTGTGAAAACTATATGCAGCGTGTTGGAGGCATTTAGGGATTGTGGGAGTGTGGGAACCATTAGAGTCAATAAACCATACTCATATTCTTGTTGAAATGAGGGTTTTGTAGGACAACAAATAAATGACTAGATATGTTCCTGAAAACTAATGAATCGGGTGATTGGATACCTATTATTAAGGTCTAGGCAATCACCTTTGTCTGGTTGTAAGATTGAGGGGTACTTACTTTGAATAAGTGACCTATTTAGGCCTAGTGGGATAGTAGTGGATGTATTGGATCGGGGATTTCTTCCAAAGATACCTAAATTGGTTTTTGTGTATGTTGGAGAACATGCAAAAGGGTATTTATAAAATTGATTTTTTCTTGAATTACCTTGGGGATTTTGGTTGAAAGGCCCCTTAGACCGGGTTTGGAGTGCTACTAGGTGAGTCCTAGTCAAGAGTGAATTTTGATGAGATCTTTGGAATCTGTCTTGAGGTTGACCTAAAGATCATTTATTTGTCATTTGCAGGAGGTCTCCATCCCTCTCTGCATCATTTGGGCTAAAAATTTGTATACTTTTATATTTTGTTGGGCCGACATGTAATTGATGTTATCCTTAGATGCAGATATATAAGACCGATTGTTTGGAGGAGATTGACGACGAATGAAGCAAGATGTGTGAGTTCTGTGTGATAATAATGTTCTAATATTTTGAAGGTAGAGATAAAGTGTGAAGAATAGAATTCATGAAGCAGAGTGATGAGATGTTCTCATCTGGTAGGATCAGTAGAAGCAAAGAAATCTTGGAGCAGAAGGAAGAATTGGTGGAATATTGTTATTATATGAATTGTTTGTAATTCTTAGGTTGCGGCCTAGCATCTATAAAGACTAAGTGGCATATGTAATGTGTTTTGAGATCATAATATGATGAGGAGTGAATTTTGAAGGCTAGGTTTTTCCCTTTGAGGGTTTTCCTAGGAAAATTCCTATATTACATGTTATTTCATTTCTATTATTTGTATGTTCAAGATATTTTTTTAAGCTTCCATTGCATATCAATAAGATATAAGTGTTAGTTGTTTAAGCTGCGAGGTGAGACAGTCCCTCACCAGACCCTCCTACCTTGGTCTACATCAAAAAGAGAGGGGGGAGAGATAGAGAGGAAGAGAGAGGTGAGATAGAGAGAGTAGAGAAGGAAGGGGAGAGAGAGGGAGGGAGGGAGAGGGAGAGAGAGGGAGAGAGAGGTGATAGAGAGATGTGACAAAGAGATAAGTAGAGAGGGAATAAGACATGAGATATTGAGAGAGGTAAGAAGGGATGGAGAGAGAGAGAGAGAGAGAGAGAAAGAGGTATAGAGGGATAGATTAGATAGAGATAGGTAGAGAGGGAAGGTGGGCAGGAGCGAGGAAGAGAGAGACAAAGAGAGATAGGTAGAGTGTAGAAGAGGAGAGATAGAGAGTAGAGAGGGAAAGTGAACCATAGGAAAATATGGGTATTCACCTATTCTCCCTTAGGCCATTCAATATTGTCCTAGATTCCAAAATTGGATTGACTATCAACCTCAAAGGCGAGTCAATTCTCAATAGGGAAGGACCTAGGAGGGGTTTTTTTAAGCTTTGAGGGGTTCACCACCAAACAAAAGATTGGAAAAGATAAATAAGCATTCAACTCACAAAACCTAATAATTTAAGCTAAATGAATGATGCAAACAATTAAATTATGCAACAAAAAGTTAGGGTATATGTACTTGGAAGTTCTAGAAATGCAATGAGGATTTTTGGAAATGAAAAAATTCTATTGAAAAGTGCTATGGAGGACTAAGACGCCCTTACTGATGTCTTAGTCTTGCTGCTATTTTTCGGGGCAAACGTAGAGTCTTCAGATGTTGGCACCGGATCTGAAGGAATTTATTAAAATTCACATGAGGAGGACTAAGATGCCCTAGGTGGAAAATTAGTCCCATTCTAAATTTCTGAAATCTCTAAATGTGGTCTTGATGTCCAATGTTTGCACTTCCTTCTTCTCAGATCTTAGATTTTGAATCTTCTGAATCTGGCCTGTAGGTGATTTTTCGTGAAGATGACAACTTTGTGATGCAACTTTGCAACTTTGAAACTTTTCACTCCAAATGATTTTTAATTCTTTGATCTAAATTTTCAATCACAAACACACAATAGGGGAAAACTTGTTGATTGTTAGTAAATGGGGGTTTGCCTTGGTCAAACCCTTGGTTGGTAATTATACCTTGAAATAGAATGAAATGGAGGGAAATGATGAATGAACAACATGAAATGTTACAACTCACCAAACCCTTGTTGTGAAGTGTCCAAACGTGTGTGAAATGGCTAGCTTGGATTTAGATCGTGAATCCAATGAATGCTTGAAAGATCTTTACTTGAATTTCTTGAATCAAAACCCTACATCACAAATGTTAGCTCTAAAACACACATGATGCATCAATATCCTTGATATGATGCTTGAATCTTGATGATGGCTCCAAATTCTTGAAGAATTGCTCTTGATCTGATTAAATTTCCTTAGGAATGAATGCTTGAGTTCTTAGATTGCTTAGATATGAAAAATGAATGAATGAACCTTTTATTTATACTTATCTATGTTTAATATCTTGAAATTACACCACAACAAGCCAATGTATGAAATTATTAATTAAAGGAGGCCAAATCCCACTAGAATTTAAAATTAAATCCTGAAAAAAGGGGACTAAGACACCCTAGGTGGCATCTTAGTCCCAAGTCTTGAAAACTTGGGGCACAAACTCCAAAAACTGTCCCAATTAAAGTTCCATTGAGAAGGGTGTCCCAATACCTCGGGGGGACAAAGAAGACCTATATGGTAACTTAGTCCCGACCCAAAAATTAGGGACACTCAACTAGAATCATTAAATTATATTTATCCATTGATGTTTGTCAAGATTTTCTAGAAAAAAGATGCAATTTATTAGGCTTGTGGATGCAAAATAGGACAAATTAAGACATAAATAGGGAAAAATAAAGAAAGGCAAGCCCAAAAATGTCTGAAAATTCAAGGGTATGTATTTTCCTACACTACATTTAGCCCCCAGTTTAGTGAGAGGATGAACTTGCTTCAAACTCACACTAAACTATCCAACCATGTAATCAAAAGGGGTTCAAATGTACGGATGTTAGTAAGATAGGATGACAATGATCAAGAGGGTGGCCAAGCCCCCGAGATCAAGATCCTATGGAATACCAACATAGGCACAAAGGAACACACTTGTAGATGATATATGAAGCCATAACCAAATAAAAAACATTCACCATCAAAGGAAAGGAAAAAGAAAAAGAAAAAGAAAAATGTAACAAATCAAACTTCGACTAGTCGTCCAACACATTGTGGACTGGGTCTAGGTTGTTTGTCCAAAAATGTTTTCAAGTGGAATGTGATGTCCACTATGCAAACAAAACCCATGCTCACACAGGTTAGTGAAGCTAGTTGTTCACTAGGTGAGCCCCAAGAGGTGCATATCCAAGTCATACCCCTATGACTATGATAAGGACAAAAAGGAAATGCATGCTCACAAGGGCTAGTGAAGTTAGTTGTTCACTAGGTGAGCTCCAAGAAACCATATTAAAGCCATACCTTCATGACTTTAATAAGGTACAAAAAGAGAAAATGTAACGCAACAAGAAAGAGAGATGTTCGAAGGGATTTTACTTGGTTCATGTGAGGTCTTAATCTTAGGGGACATTGTTCCTAATGTCTTCAAGAGAGGACCAATCAAAGGATAAAAGATTAATAACTTAGGGAATGTAGTGTGTCGAATCACCACTAAGAGGAATGTAATATGCTAAGATAGATCACGCTCTTGAAGGACATTACTCCCAATGTCACCAAAAAGAGATAAACACATCGCATGAAGCAAGAAAATCACATCAAGGAACATGCAAATGAAATCATGCCAAAATAATGCCAATGTAATCCCCCACTTTAAATAAATTGCTAAACACCATACTATGAGAAATCACTTTAAAGTAGACAAACATGAAAAAGATAAAAAGGGTTGCCCCCCAGAAACACATAAGGGATCTATGGATTCAGGGTCAGTATTTGTGTTTTTTGCAATGATATTGGAGAGCTCGAAGCTATCATAATTCCCCAAATATACATAGATCTAGAAGATTGACACAAAGAGAGTGAAAAAAAAATGAAAAAACTTTTGGGTCAACATGGAAGAGACATAGGGTGTCTCAATGCCTTGTTTCATCCCCAAAAGGAAAACACAAGACAAAAATGAAAAATGAAAGGAAAAGATCAATGACAAGGGAAAAATTGATGACATATAGAAGAATGAAGGTACAAATAGAGGAATGCACAAAGGGAGGAAAAATCAAACAAAACATCACCAAAGATCACATTACACACATGCAATCAAACAAAAAGAAAGACAAAAAGGAAAGCAAAAAGACTAGTAAAGCACATGTGATTAAACCATCTAGCACGTCATCCACATCCCAATCTTGATCAGTATATGCAAAATGCAAATCACTAGTTAGAGGGACAACATCAAGTGTTGTACTAGGAGAATCACCGGGTTAAATACTTGGTCCATCACTCGGTCAAGGAGGATTATTATGGATGTTATCGTTTAAGCTCATAGAAGAGGAAAATAGAAAATTCAATTAATTATGCACTTGTTCATCAATCTTAGTTGTTTCTTCATCATCATCCAAGTTAACCACAACAGGAGGATGAAGGATAATGTTCATAGAAGGTGTTGGTCCTTGTTGTGTTGGAGACATAGGATCTATTTGTTCTGGAAATGGAGGAGGCTCATCGTTTATTACTTGTGTCAAGTTCGGATTTTGATTTTCAATTTTATTTTATGCATTCATCTTGCAAGAAATAGCATGACGTTTGCGCCTATGCTCTCTAGAATTTTGGTTCCTTTTATTACGATTTTCAAGTTGCATTTGTGTAGGAGCGGGTTGGTCAACCACAGGTTCCTTTGATGTATTAGATATTTCACATAATAAATTATTTGGAGCTATTCCACAAAAATTGATAAATTTGATAGCTATGATGAATGCACAAGTAAAAAATTCAAATAATAGTTATCATGATTCCTATTATTACAAAGAAGAGATCCAAGTGAGAACCAAATGAATGGAGTTGGAGTATATCAATTCTATTTTGTTACTTATTACCTGCATTGATCTCTCTAGAAATCAGCTATCAAATGAATTTCCTCTAGCAATTGGAAGGCTTAAAGGTCTACACACATTGAACTTATCGGGAAATAGTCTTACTGGAAACATTCCAATTACTTTTGCAATGTTAGAACAATTAGAGTCACTAGACCTTTCAAATAATAAATTGAAAGGTGAGATTCCAAGTCAATTTCTAAGCCTCTCATTTATGAGTGCTTTCATTGTGTCTAACAACATGCTTTGTGGAAGAATCCCAACAGGGGGTCAATTTTCAACATTCAATCCTACATGGTTCTCTAGGAATCCTAGCCTTTGTGGATTTCCACTTGATAATAAAACATGTAAATGTGGAGCAATTGATATGAAACCTACTCAAGAAGAAGAGGTTGAGGAGGGAGGAGAAATCCCATGGCATTGGTATGTTGTGGATGACAAGTTTTGCTACTAGATTTTGGGGAGTGTTTGGAATCTTGATTGCCAAAAGGTATTGGAGAAGAAGATACATTCAAGTCTTAGATGAATTTTCCATTATTTTCATAGAAAAATTAAGAGGTATCAAGTAGGTCATTATATTTTGACAAATGCAATTTTTGTGTGGAAAGATGTATTTCTCTTGGTTCACACCTCTACCAAGCATACAAATCATAGCTAATAAAACATATGTAATTAATTTTTTAGCAACAAAATCTATTGGTGCACAACAATTCACCAATGGAAACATTGAACTCTTGTATGTTAGGTTTTTTGAATATGTATTTAATTTTGGTTTAAATTATAGTATTAAATAACTATAATATCATTGAAAAGTAAAATATACTAAAAAGGTTGTCTTGTTATAATTGTTTTAAAAGAAAAAAATTATATATGATGGAAACATGCCAACAACTTGTTATCCATGTTCAATACTTCCTCTAGCTATAGAAATATACATGTCAAAAAATAATATAAATGAAAATAAATTATCTTACCTATATTTATCAACAAGAACTAAGTTAATCTGCATTTTATTTACATAAAGGAAAAGCTTCATAAACATTGGAGTGGTGTCAACAATAATATTACACTATTTGTAGTTAAAGTGCCTTTGTCAAATATGCACTATCATATATTTTTAACAAGATTTTGTCTATTGAAACATGGTTTTATTAATTCTTGCATCCATTGCATTCGATTTCTTTCATTAGTTTAGTCAATCAACGTATATAATTAAATTTTTTGAGCAAGAATCTTATAGTCTACAATTAGTTTTCTTATTTAATAATTTTATAAAATTAGTTCATGCATTTGATTTTTTGGATTCAAATTCCTCTATTAATAATTTGAATGACATAAACACTATTATAAACATCATAATAAAATTATATTGTTGACTTTATAATTATATTATTTCCTTGAAAAAACCTTAAACACTGCGTAATTAAAAAAGATACTTACGTACTTTAACTATTGTCTATCTAACAAACTGAATGTTTTGATTGAAATTATTAATTTATTAATATTAAAAAAATTGACAAAAGAAAGCATGTTTCACTCGACATATTTATTAGTACTGCCCCTAACTATTTACTGACTCATTCTACAAAATAAAAATCAGCTTAAATTAAAAATAATCAGCTTAAATGAAATTTAGTTTCAATGGTGGAAAGACTTAGACCAGAGGAAAAACCAGCTTCAACCTATGACCAACTTAGTTCTTGAAAATGAAGAATCAAGTTGAGGCATACAGAGATGAGGTTATATTCTGATTTTAGTTTATGTATATCCACAAGGATAGACTTTATTACTTCTGACTAGATATTTGAGGGGACAGTAAAATCAATAAACATGTATATTTAATTTTGCACAAATGGATAATTTTTTTAGTACATGACAAACCAGAATTGTATGGGAAGTACATATAGCTTCTATGCTTTCTACAACTAAATTTATATATAGAAACCTTTCTTTTTTATGTAAATTTTCTATTAGCAATGTTAACTTGTCAGTGAACAAGTTCACACAAGTCCCCACTGTTAAATCAGTAAAGTTATAAATGGACTGTACCGACGAAACTCTTTGATTCTTCACATAATCTCTTCATTATTTTTCCTAATTCAAGCCTTTTATTTACCATGTCCTTGGGACTACAGGAAGAATTGAACTAATTTGGTCTGTCAATTTATGGTGTAATAGATAGTTTTGGAGTTTGGGAAACAGCAACAGTGAATTCTAACTGTTGTTAATGTCATGTATTTCTGGTCTTGTTTAGTTTCTGTATGAGTACTTTAACTGAGCTGATTGATAGCTTGGCAGATTTTTTGCAAAATTGTGGGCGAGTTAAGGGTTTGTTACATTCATTGCTCTCCCTGGTAACATCTGATCATAGTTCATACCAAAATTGACCAATACAAGCACATAATTTCCAATATTGACCCAGAATTGGTGGTGTATATGTGCTTGTGTCTGCTTTGTTTTTGCTTTAGAGCCATTAGTAGGGCCATTATAGTTGGGAATGTTGTGGTTTTAAAGCCCTCAGAAATGGTTGCTGCTAAATCAGATCTTCTTGCATATCTTGTTCCTGAATTGCTAGAGCTAAAGTCGGACAAAATATTTTTCACTGGTGGGTAGAGTGACCTGTAAATAAAAGTATGAAGGGATTAAAAAGTATACTTTAGTTGTTCCTAAGTCTTATGATATGCTATATTTGAATCTGATCAGTGATGTGCTTTGTGCAGTCCTCTCTGTGCCTAATTCCTTTTTAATAGAATTTATCACTTTTTTCAACCATATAAAATTCTAGTTACACCCATTTTATATTTATCATTTCATGTGAATCTGGCAACATTCAACTCATGTTTGTATGAATTTGATATATTTCAGTCCAAATTAAACAAATGTTTTATCTTTCGTCTCGACACATAGCTCACCTAATGTGGAGTTAGATGCATACAAGTGTGGTTAAGTCCAATTCATATTGGGTTTATTTAGTGCAATTTAGTCCTTGATAATTAGATGATTATTTAGTTGAAGAGTTTTTTTTTTTTATCTTTAATCATATTTTACATTCCACAATCCATTAATCAGATGAAAAACAAATGACAAATGATATTATGAATTTCTAGATTAGTTCAATAAATTTTTTAATGTCGAATTGGACGAGAGTTTGCTAACTAGTTTATTGAGCTAATCTAGCAATCTCTTATTTGTCTACACATTGATTTGAAATTGGGTGCAAGAATTGAACACAACTTTTTGGAAGTTCTTCAACTAAATCTTATGAACTATAAAAACTTGAAGTTTTTACGTATATATTTCATAATTGTTGGTACAAATGAAAATGTCTTATGCTTGTTATTGTAAAATTATGTGGAAAATGCCCCAAAATAATCAATTTTATGAATGAGAATAAGAATTTGCTGGTATTTATTTAGAACATCTAAAAGAATGTTTGAGATGTGCAATTTGTGTAAGCTATAAATTAATTAGAAAGTGATGCAAGTGACATCAAGGTGAATAACCTTTGCAAAATGGGGGTTAAGCAATGGAAAAACACGCGTATCTTTGACTATATTATTTTTCAAGAGGAGTATGCTACTACTTTGTTAGGATTTAGAGCCTTCTTTGGCTATTCATTCGCATTCAGCTTCTAACTACTCACATTAAATTTTTCAAATAATAGATCAATTTGCTAACAAAGATGATTAAAAAAATTATAGTGAGAACCCCAACAAAAATTGTGATCAATCAAGAATTATGAACAATCACCATGTTTTGAGGCTTACATAGTACTTTCAATATCTATGTATTGATTGATAATATTATTTCCTATAGTGGCAAACATAATGAGAAGGAAGGTTGAGTGCCAGTAATATATAAGTTTAAAATATTTTAACTTTCAAATACAAATTATTTTCACATTTTTAATTTATAAGCTTTAAATTAACCATTCTCATCATTTTTTATAATTTTACTTTTCATTTTTTTTTATTTTTAATTATTTATTCTAAATTTTAAATGTTTCATAAATTATAATTTAATTTATTTTTGGATTCTAATTGTTTGTAACTTATATACAAAATAAATAAATTAGTGTTTAAAGTTTCAATAATATTTATTTCTCATTGTAAATAATCTAATCTAAAATTTGTGGTTAATTTTTTTTATATTCCGATAATATGGATATTTAATTTTCAAATTTCTCATATGATAGTGTTGTGTTGATGGCATTTTTAGTATTGCACAACATAAATAGAATACAAGCATCATATCTCTATTGAAAGGTGATTCCTATCAGTAAGCTTCAAGAAACAACCCCAAGGTCTCTAACGTCAGGTCTTGACAATGCACAAACAACTCAATGAAAATGTGATTTGCCAGTAATCACAAGAGGCCTTACAATTTAACAATGTTGGAAGTATCAAACTTATCATCGAATATGATAATGTGATGATGTCGATTTGGATTCTAAACTAAACCAAATTCAAAGAAAGATCAAAAGTTAAAGGGTTCAAAGATCCTAAAATAACTCCTAAGATCAATCATAGCAATGGCTAATGTTGCAGATGGACAAATCCCCATAAAACCAATCTTTCTTGATCAAGGACAAGCCTATAAATCCATAGAAACAATGCAATCTTCAAAGGTAATCAAAATATTTTCAGACCATGAGACATTCAAACATATACCCAATGACTGGCACAACATGAATAGACATTCACAGTTGAACTAAGTGCAATATTTGGCTCAAACTAACTTTACACAACAACTTACAATTAACAAATTTTCAAAAGTATGAGTAGCAGATCGATCAAACATCATTAACATTTCACCATTATCATGAAAGAACTGCAAACTAACATTTGAGAATTAAGAACAAGAAACCATAGACCTTCAAAGCTTAACACAAAGTTCACCAAATCAATGACTCAATTGCATTAACTTCTCCAAAAATTACATAACAATCTCTAGATCTCTCCTCTCCTATAGCTAACTCTAATCAAATCTAACACTTGAAATATAACATTCTAACTCCCTTACAAATGACAAAAGACCTCATATTTATAGAGTTTTACATTACATATGTCAGCCCAAACAAAATTATATTAGGGCACCTAATTTAGGTTAGCCAAAATAGGTTGGTCTTGTACAATTTAATTCCCCATTTAATTTTGAAACAAAGCATTTAAAGATCATCCCTCAAATGATACATCAATATTAAATAAATTTACTTGGCATCACTCTCTAGATAGTTGATCTGTCTCTCCAACTAGTTGATGAAGTATGCACAAAACTTGAGGTAACAACCCTTCTTTAATGAATGTGACAACAAATCATAACTTTCATCAATCTGATTTTGCCATGGCATCCTTATCTTCCTATAATATACTCCAAACTATATTCTATGAATCCTTTACCCACTCCATTCTCTCAACTGTGATTTCACTGATGCTCCAAATTTATGAACAAATAATCTTGTGACCATAAAACCAAGAGTCACCATCCTTTTAGTGAGTTCCTTCATCTTTGTTGTTTTCGTCGCCCTATGCATATCGACCATTTCGTAGGTTTACTTTATCGTGTGATCTTCAATGCCCCTTAGCTTCTTTGCAATTCTAGGAGTTTTCATAATCTTCACCTCTCTTGGCTACTATGATTTCAATGCATCATGCTAGAACAATTAATTATCTACTCTTTCATTTCACTTGAACTTGAATTTGCACCTTTATGAAATCTACCTCTGAAAGACTTAGTGACTACATTGTTTGGCAACCACCCCTTATACCATTATGAGTTTTATTCTTTGTGACCATAGAGCAGATTATCAGATTTTTGGAGGTCTCATAGAATTGGGATCCTCGGGGATTTTGTCTCTTCGTGGATTCCTTGTATAGAAATATTTATCGAAACATACCTTCTTCGGGCATTCCACCACTAAGCGGATTTGGAATATCGAAGGGACATTGAAATCACTCAGCCCGAAATTCCCAAGTGCCCTTGATATCAGAGAGACAATGAGTGACTCCTACTGATGTGTTACAATGGGACCTTGTTACATCGAGGGACTTCGAAATAACTTGCACTGATATAGGGTCATATATTCAATGATGTTTAAATGCCATGAATTTTCCTGCATCTGAATAGATCAAACATCATAATAATTACTTTGAATGCATCAAAAAATTGATCATTATACTCCTTGTATGGTTAGACTGAACATGATAACTTATAAGTAATATGTTATAATTCACAACCCATCATTAAAATCCCAAAAATAAGGTAATAAATATTAAGTTATAGCCCATTTTGAGTTTTCAAGAGTTTCAAGGATTCTAGCTTATCAAGGATTTTCAGGTAATTCACCACACTACAAAATTCGTGAAAGATAGTTCCTCAAGAAATCCATAAACAGATGAATTATGCGAAAGACAACAACGCACATGCACAAAGTAATCTCGCCTATGATGCAAATGCATTTGATACTTGAGATTTTAAAACCTTAACATCACAAGTCACACTTCAAATGACATCAAGGTATTCTTACAAAATGATAATCATGCAATTTCATGGAATCTAGGCAGAAAAGGATTTAACAAAAACTCATACTCGGGGAATCCAAGGGAAAATGAATTTCACGAAAGATAAACTTTTGGGGATTCCAATCGGATGCAGATTTGGTGAAAGCCAACACCTCAATGATTTCTCAAACACTCAAAGCTCTTCAAAGATGAAAACTCCCAAGAAATGAGGAGCAGAATGATGCTCAAATAGACTCAAATCACATTATAAATCAAACTCCAAACAAGCATTAATGGAAACTTTCTCGACTGCAAAAAGAAATAAATGATATGACAAGAAATTTTGCCAAGGTCCGAGAAATCCATGAGGATAGGGATTCGCGGAAAACAAGGATTTCGAAGAATCTTCCTGTAGACATGTAAAATTGACTTGACACCTATCACACACCTCAAACAACATCAAACAACACTAAAAAACATCGAACAACATCGAATAGCCTCAAACAACATCAAATGATATGGAACATCATCTCTGATCATCCTATAACATCTCAGAATGACTCAGAATCATCCCATAACATCTCTGAATGAATCAGAATCATCCCTTAACATCTTGAAATGACTCAGAATCATCTCTTAACAGTTCAAAATTACTCAAAATCATCTCGTAACATCTCAGAATGACTCAAAATCATCTTTTAACATCTCGAAATGGCTCAGAATCATCTTGTAATATCTTAGAATGACTCAGAATCATCCCATAACATCTCAAATCATCTCAGATCATCTCAGAATCATCTCACGACATCCCCACATCACACCACATCAAAACGACATCAAAAATCATAATTCCTCTATTAATTGAATAATACAACATTATTTAATTAATTCACTTTTTCATCATTTTGGACAAATTAAATAAATTTTATTTATTTAATAAAGTCCCAAAAACCCTAATTCTGCTATTAATTAAATAAAACAATATTATTTGATTAATTCATGTTTCGTCATTTTGACCAATTAAATAAATCACATTTATTTAATAAAGTCCTAATCCCACTTTATTTCGTCCTGATTGATTAAATAATGCCAATTATTTAATTACGTCGCTAGATCACCTTATTTCTCTAAGTGGATTAAATTATTAAATAATAATTTAATTATGACACTTTCCCTCCAAAATTTGAATAATTAAATCAAACTATTCAAATCAATTATCAAAAATCAAATCAAACTAATGCAACTTTGTTTGCAAAAGTCAAACTTGATTTGTAAGTTCAACTCCAAAAAGGAATTAATTAATTAAATCAATTAATCCATATTCCTCACCCACTTTTTGATTGAGCGAATTACGATTGCTGACTGAGCAATCTAATTTGTTAACTAATCAATTCAAATTGTTAACTGAGCAATCTAATTTGTTAACTAATCAATCACATTCTTAACTAAGCCATCACAATTCCTAATTAAGCCATCAAATTCCTAACTAGGCCATCACAATCTTGATTGATCAATCTAAATTTGTTAATTGATCAATCAAATCCCTGACTGACAAATCTATTTTTCAATCACACAAATTATACAATCAACTTTGCACAATTCTCTCATGTCTAAATCCTCTCAACACACTCTGACCGTTGATCTGGATATTCTTCGAAATGATCTAGACCATCCATTTCAAATCTTATTTTCTATATAACAAACCCCTTTCCTCACAAATAAGGATCGGAGAATCAACATATATTGAGCAATGAAGTGCTGTCAAGAACACCATTGACAAAGCTTCATTCCTTCCTTCGATCAACCAAGCATTCATCCACACTTTGCACACAAACTTTGGATGTTTTCTTGTGATAAGAGAAATCCAACATCAAGTGAATACACTCCGCTACGGGATGGTGAAAATGTCTTTTTCTTTCATTTCATTTGGTAATTAGTAGGTTCCTTATCATGTTTGCAATAGTATAGTTTAATCTTGTATGTATAGGAGTTTTAGATTTTAGATTTGTGCTTTTGACTGTAGATTAGATTCCTTTGTCAAATTGCATTGATGTTCATCTTGAATCTGAATCTAACATCCTTTTCCCCCTCACACATTTTGGCATGCCCAGTGGGACCCTTGTCCACTCCTCTAACGTTCGTTTGAGTCACTTTTGAATTTTTAGGTCCCGGAAATGCATCTAACAAAGTTTTCACATGCATGTCTAGAAAACTTGAGCACTTGTCCAAAAATCCTAAGCACTTGTCTGTCAAGAAAACTGCGCTATTGTCCAAAGAATTGTGCAGTTGTCATGGGAATGGCGCCTTTGTCTAAAACCTACGTGCTTGTGTTTTCACAGAGTTAGCTTTTGTTGTCTTGTTTTAGCAATTATTTCTAGAACTCAACAGTTGTCTTTTCCTATGCATTTGTATTTCTTTTTCTAAGCAGTTGCTTTGACAAACAAGTGCACAAATCCTACACTATTATAATGGGGTTTTTTGCTAACCGTTTTTTGTTTTTGGATGTGTAAGAAGGAATTGACAAATCTGATGTAGGATTCTAGTAACTTTAACATCTTTGTTACAGGGAAGATGATTGGTCCAATATTTTTCAATCCACAAGAGTTTTTTTATTAACTTAGGAACTTTCATTTGGTGCACTAAAAATGAACAACAACAAAGTCACATTAGATTTTACTATTGTTAAAATGAACTAATTTTAAACTTTCTAAGTTAGGAACTTTCGTTTGGTTCTCATAAAAGGAAAAAAAACACTTCAATTTTGGGCTCTAAAAAATGAACACATTTCATGTTTTCATAATTAGGAACCTTTAAATTTTGGTGCATAAAAAGAGTGAAAAACATTTTTCATTTTGTTGACACATGCACATATTACATTTTTTGACCAAGATAGGACCGTGATTGCATTTCTTAGAAACACTTCTATTGGACCTCATAAAAATGTACAAATGTTTCCTTATGATTTTTCACCATTGCTATCTTAACTACTTGATGTCCTGAACACTTCGTATTGGTGCAAGTTAAAAAGAACTTTGTTTTTCTTTACTCACAATTTTTTTGGGGAATAACATCACTCGAGGTGTTTAAAATGAAGAAATTTTCTATGGATTGTTCACTGTGCATTCATTGATTGGCAAGATGAAGTGTTTTATCTTCTCCCCTCGCACCATTTGGTGATCTTGGGTGAGCGAAAGAACAATTTGAACTTTGCACTTTATTTTCAAGCATACATTTTTAGAGGGCTTGCCTATTGAGATACATCTTGCACTAGAGAACTCATAGGCAACCCAAGCAATACTTTCATTTTGGACCTCTATATAGATCTTTTGTGAGTGTGAGGAAATTTCACCACTTGTCGGATGTTGCTAGCCTATGATGATGTATTCTTCCTCAGTATCCTCGTGATGCATAAAAACCTACAAGGGCTGGAAGGTTCTTAATTAAACAAAGTGCCGCATGTATAGGCTCTCGAAAATAATATCCCCAGAACATCACTAAGAACCAAATTATTTTAGAAGCCACCCTATTATCCAAAAACATTCTTTGAAAGTGGTGCATCAGAATTTACTTCTGAGAAGTTACTTTCCATGTCTGACTACAGGCCTGTGCCATAAGTTTCCTATAAAATCATCTCTTTGGAGCATGAGGCAGGCCTACCTAAGATAATGGTTTGTATCCCCTAGGGTTGTAATTATTGGTTTATGTTAAACTTGGCCCATTAAATTCAAAACAATTTGACATCAAATTTTTTGATTGGTTTAAGAAGAAGAACACATTCAAAACAAACACTGAATGAGATGGTTGAACCACAAACCCTTTGATTTAGTGCATACTTGTGAGAGAATCCTTATGTTTGCACCCCTTTGAAAGAATCTTTCCTTAAAGGTTTCTGAACATTATGGATTTGATTTCAGGGTACATTAATCAAAGTAAACATTTGGGAACTATGGCTTGGGTATTGTGATTTCACAACCTAAGTTATAGACATGAAGGTCACATAAGTCCATGCTTGTTGAGTCAATCCAAGTGTTGTATTATCACTTGCCATACTTCAAAACATGGAGAAAAAGGTGAGAGAAAGTTGATTATAAGATCATTGTTTGAACCAAAACAATTGGAAAGCCAGAAGATCAGATAGTCCCACATCCATTATTTCCATCCTACCTATTTGAAATCAAAATCAAACAAACCATTAAGGCCATTCCTCCACTCAGATGTCAATGATATCAACAATTACTTGGGACTCACAGATAGTACAAGTAAGCTTTCCCGCAACATATCCTCTAGACAAGGAAGTGGAATATAGACCTTAGTTCAAAAATTTGATTTCTAAAAAGTAGTATCATTCCAAAACAACACTCAAAACCTAGGGTCTTGAGCTTCACAACAACCATCCCATAACACCATCAAAATTTATGACCATCTAGCGACCAACCGCCCCAATTTAGCAACAAATATTGTAGCACCGATCCTTCAACCTAGTCTCACATATATCAAAGGTGAACAAACTAGCATCATAATTAACTTGAGAACCTTCATTTTTCAAAAGAAAAAAGCACCCTACCAGTTTCTCACCACATCAATTGTCCTAGATGAAGAGGAAGAGAAAGCTAACATAACAGTAAAGAGACCCGTATTACCACCACCTACATGGCAATAAATATCCACTTCATGATCTCATGCAAGGTCAAGATCCCTAAGGTAAAGTCCACAGGTCATCATTTTAGACTTAGGAATCTAAGTCCAAAAGCTCTCAAGAAACACCTTTGGGCACTTCATGAAACTAGAACTAGGTTGGTATAGAACTTCTACAAACGAGCTTCCAAGAACAATCTGAACTTGTATTCCTTCTACTATTGTTAGAATCTAGGTATGTTCCAACAGTTCCAGTATCTTACATAATCTATAGGACAACATCAGGTCTTTAGGATTCAAGTCAACTAGAGAGTACACCACTTTCCCACAGGAGACCTAAGTTGTTTATGACAACCACAAGATCACAACATAGGAAGAAAATGGAAGCAAGCAAGAACAAAACTAGCATCCCACCAACAAACACCACAAATGACAGAAGTGGCCCATAGGGATATAAACCAAGAGCCCTTTTGATAGAGTATTGAGTATCAAAAAATCCCAAAAACATGTCGATCTATTACCCAAATTACTCTTATCAAGGGTCACAACATCAAATCGCCCTAAATAAAATTGAGAGAGATCTTGAGGAAATTAAACGAAATAAAAATCTGACATATTGCCAATGCCATGTGCAAAGTCGTAACATTACATATCCACAACAAATGGACATCATTCCACAAACACCTCAATATCCACATCAATAACACTTCCAATTTCCACAGTATCAAGGAGTTTTGCAACACCAAGGTGTATCTCAAATACAATATCAAAATGTACCTCAAGTGCAATATCAAAATGTACCTCAAAGACAGTATCAAGGAGTTCCACAAAATCAAGAGCAAAACAATCAAGAAAAGCCATAGAAAAAGATTACCAACCAGGAAGGAAATTCACCCATTTGGGAGAAACTTAAGAGGTAATCATGCATGAACTAATGCAACAAGAACTTATCAAAATCAACGATAGTCCAACTTATGGTTAACCAATCTTTAAACTCCCTTGGTATAACTAGTACGAATGATGCGAGTTCCACAAATCCAAGGGTCACCCAACGAACAAATGTTCTACAATCAAAAACCTCATCCAATACCTCATTGATCAAGGAGAAATAGCTATTAAAAATGATTTTCAAAGGCCTTCTACCAATGACAACAATGACAATGTGTCAACCTCAAAATTTGAAAGCAACGATCAAGAGCTATCTATCACTGATCAGATTGACAATGTTTCTACATCATCTAGTGAGCAAGAGGACATACATCAAGAAATTATTTCGAAGTATGATCAAAGTCAATCACCCAAGTCTAGAAATGATTCAATCAATGATATATTGACATCATCCAACCTCATGGAAGTACATATTGATGATCAAGAAACTCTTGATCCAACACTTATACCCAATGCAAAAGATCTAAGCCAAGAGCTATCACCCATATGCCCATATTTTGAGGAAATCCAAGGATCCTGTATAAGAAAAAATTTCTTTGAAATTGATCCATATGAAGAATGTGATCCAAATCAAGTCAAAGATGATACTACACAATTTCAAGATCAAGAATCCCTCTCATCAAAATATTACAAAGACTTGGTAGATATCTTCCAAGACATCCCATGTTCTCCAAAAGAAAAACAAATCCATATACTAAGCACACATACGTCTACCCATGAGATGCTTACTCCTAATGAAATTGTAGATTATCTTCATCCAAGACAAGAGTCTCATACTCTTGAAATAATTACCAAGGAAAAAGAGTCTCCTACTCTTAACATCTGTACACAAGATCAAGACATAGCAGAAGCTAGAGATATATCAGAAAGGATCATGAAGAAGACTTATACATAAGTTGTGAATCAGAAACATCTTGTATAGACATATCAGAAGGGGATCAAGAAGAGGACTTGTACATAAGTTGTGAATCGAAAACATCTTATAAAGGCATAACAAAAATGAATCATGAGGGAGACTTTTGTGTGGATAGTAAATTAGAAACACCTCTTGAAGAAGCATTAAAATCTAATATTTTACCAAATCAGGCCAAAGATATCAATTAGGAAGGTACCCCACATTTGAAGGAGCCTATCAGTGAGGAAGCTACCAAATTTAAGTTCCACAGCAGAGAAAATAAATATTAGCACCTTGTTTCCAAGATGAGACATATCCCATTGCAAATAAAATCTATCTATGGATTCAATATCAAGACAAAGGATTAGGCCTACATGAACAGGGTATCCTATAACAAATGCAAATTATTGGAAATCCTAAGCATCAAGGTCTTGGTTACTCAAAGGAATCTAAACATATCAGGGATACATCCATAATACTAGGGGTAACTTTATCTAATGCAAGCAGCAACATAGAGAGCGCGAAGAGTCCATACGATAAAATTGATACCAATGCTACAACTAGCCATGTCATGAATTGTCATCCACACAAATTTCCATCCTCTAATTGGGACCAACAACAAAAGAAAAATCTATATCAAAGAAAGGAACGAGTCGGGTATGTGTAGGATCATCATGAAAAAAAAAACCCTTAAGTGGCGATGGAAATTTAGAAAATCAGAGTTAGGCAACTTGACGTAAAAATTTGAATAAGTTATCTATATTATTTCAAAAATATGCAACAATATAATTTGTAGCAAATTCAATCTAGTCTCTAAAATACTAGGTTTATTTAAAAAATAAAAAAATCTATTTGGTGAAAATTTGAAATTTCAATGCAGTAGTACTTAAATTTTAGGGAAAAAATAAGAAGTAGGTGTCTATCTGATCACCCTAACCACAATAAAATGATAATATTTTTTTATAATATTTTACATATAATTAGAGGACTCATGTCCCAATGTGATGCATATTTTTTGGTAATTTTTTTCCAAGTAAATAATTAATTATGAAATTTTTATTACAACTTAAAAAAATTTCAAAAAATCATATGTCTGACCACCTTAACTTGGTCAAAACTTCATGAAATTCATTTTTTTTTTTTAATCCTATAGTATGTGAAGCATAGAATGTGACGCATGTTTCGGATTCAAAAAATGTGATACCGTTTAAAAGCTATAGATGTTTTTCAATTAGCATATGAATCAGGATTTTAGTTGTAATTCAAATAGAAAATGAATAATAATTACTTATTAAATTCAAAGTAAAGTATAATTTATATTGGTGGAAAGCTGAGAATCTCCTTTAAAAACCTTTTTCATTTCATCAATTTTGGGTAAAAAAAAAGTTGTCAGCCACATGGGCCATCATATCACTTACATATCGCCACTTTTTGGCCCATCATGATCCTGCACATACCTAGTCATTGAAGAAAAATAATCAGCAAAGCAAAATGGACAAGAAAAATTCAAATATATACAAAAGAAAAAGCAAGAAAATCATCCCTATCAAACCCCATTAGTCAAAGAAACTATAGGGAAAAATCAAAAAGGGAAGTTCATCCATCAAAGATTTCCATGAATACAAAAGCAAGCTTCAAGAGCAACCTACAAGGTATATCAAGATGTTGGTCCCAATCGCATCTCCATATCCACCCATCATTGATCATTGTCCCAAGTTTGGAGAGTGAAAGGTTCCAAACTATCAACCAATCCATCTAAATATCACATCCCTCAACGCATTTTACCATACATGATATCCAATTCTCACATTAACCATATTTTGGCAGCAACTCTTTATCATAAGGACTCTAAGGGCACTCTATCACGATGTGTGCATCAAGGTAAGGTTGATTCCAGTATCGACAAGGAAGATAAGAATTACTAAGGGTTACATTCAGGCACCCGTATCCTAGCAAAACAATTCCTCCAAGCATGGTATCATTGGCATGTCATGACAGCAAGAATGACCATATCAGCAATAGGAACATCTACATTAGCACCACCAGGTGGTCCAACATGAGCAAAAAGTGTTGACATGATGAAAAGTTGGTGAACAAGCGTCTTGTGTGACATCAAAAATCAAGAAAAAAGAAATAAATAAATAAATAAAATAAAAAATCAAGAATAACAGTCAAGAAAAAATCGTCCTCTAGTGAAAACCACTATGGTGCCGCTTTGAACAAGTACCATGATGAAAACCTGGCAAACAGGCGTCATGTGTAGAATTGAGCGTCTACATGCACCATTTTAGGGGAAGCATCTCAGCTTATCCATAATGAATCCAAGCCAGTGTTTTCAAAATCCATCGTATCTTGATCTTGACAAATGTGTGGTGAACACTTTACACTTGTTTATGAAAAGCATCTTGACATGAGTCCCTATCATTGATCCTATCTCATCCAACATTATCTAAGCCATGAGGCATTGTCCAAAGGGAATATCCTATCCAAACATGTTTATCCTATCACAAGCTAATCCATCACCTACATTGCTAGACACTAGGGGCAAATGCTTGCATCTTGCTTCAGAATAAATTTTGATCTATGTCTTCTAGCTCACATTGTGATCTAGGCATTCATCCCATCAACAAGGTGTACCACCAATGCACTATCTGTAGACACATAAAAATAGCCTAGACCTACAAGCCCTATTTTTAATCTTTTCATCCTAACATAATTAAGACATTTTAATTATGTCATTGACTCACTTTCAACTATTAATTAAATAATTCATAATTATTTAATTAATTCATATCTGTTTATTCTTCATGATTATTAAATAAATAAATTTTAATTATTTATTTAATGTGTCACTAATTATCTAATGTCTTCTTACAATTAAATAGTTTATTTAATTTATTTAATTATGTCTTCCAAATTATTAAATAAATAATTTTATTTATTTATTTAATTATGTCACTAATTAAGTCCTCTTCTTTCTAAAATTAAATAAATTCTTATTCAATTAATTTTCTCCACTTTCCACTATAATTAAATAATTATGTTTAATTATTTAATTATTCATTAGCCTCTTCTCTCCTAAATTAAATAAATTTTATTTATTTAATTTGGTCCACTCTCCTGAATTTTGAATTAAATCATTTATATTTAATTTAAAAGGTTCCCTTTGTCACATTCTTCTATAATTAAATAATATCTTTATTATTTAATTTCCACCTAAATTAAATAACTTTTTCTTATTTAAAATAAGTCCCACCACCTAAATTAAATTATTTTATTATTTTATTTCTCCTTTTTTATTGTGCTCATTTTAAATAAAATGTATTTATTTAAAATAAGTCTCACTTTCTAATTTCCCTCTTTTAGTAAATAATTTAAATTATTTACTGTCACATGACCCCACCACTTTTGAATTAAAATAATTTTTAATTCAAAAAGTCAACATCTCCTCTTGAATCAAAGAATTTTAAATTATTATTTGATTCTCCAGCAACTTCGTTTTGTGTGCCCAAAATCTCTTGTCACATGCATTGTCAGCCATTGATTTGATTTTCTAAAAATCAATCTTGAACATTCATTTTGAATCTGACCTAATGTTGCCCTAACCCTAATTGTGGGTTGTTATATTGAATCTTGCCCATTGATTCTAGGGCAAGTCAGTTAACTTTTAATCTTGGTCATTCACATGAAATTGCATTTTCTATAAAATGGCAATTTTGGTCTCATTTGACATATCTTGCAATTTCATATCTTGCAACCTCACATCTTGCAATCTCATTTTATTGCACTTTCATACTCTTGTAGGTTTCTTCATTTATCATAGGCATATTTAGATTTTATTTGACATAGTTTAGACATTTTTAGATGCTTACTAGTTGCGGTAGGGCATAGTATAGCATATAGTCATTCAAAATCCTTCAACATTTGCTTAGAGCTTGTCATTTCTATTGGCTTGCTCATCATAAATCTGAGGGCAACTACATATTTCAGCAAGTTGAGAAGGTATAATGGAGGTCAGTCATGGAGGATGAAAATATCTGGTGAGATTATTTCATCTATTCCTTTGCACTTCATTATTACTATGGGTTTTTATGTTTTGCATGTGATATTGCTAACCCTAGAAAAATACCCATTGTTGCATTGGTGAACCTTTGACAAATTTTGAAGAATTTTGGAGTTGAATATTTTTTGTTGCAAGTTTTGTTAGCATTTTATTGTAGGTTTTGCATCATTTTGGGGACAAAACCCTAATTTTCAAATATTCGAGCATATCTCTAAAACGGATGCATATTTTCTGACAAAATATTTTTTGCGGGTTGGTGACAATATCAAGAGCTTCGAGTCCGAAAACCAGATTTTTGAGAGCTGTTTTTATTTTTTTATAATTTTGTTTGTTATTTTCATGAAAAATCAATTTTGAGAGCCAATTAGCAATTTTTTTGGATATCTTTATACTTTTGGAAATCTCTCAAAATTTCAATGGGGGTCTAGTTTTTATGTTTTAAATTTTCCTACAAACTGATTAGACAAAAAATAGATCTTTCAAAATTAGGGTTTCAAAAAGATTTGTTTATATCTCACAAACGGTTTGAGATCTGTTCACACATTTTTTTGTGCAGATTTGGAATGATGTCAAGAACCTTTAGTTAAAAAAATAGATTTTTTGGACCTGGTTTGAAATTTTAATAATTTTTTTATGATTTTTCATAAAAAATAAATTTTGGATGCAAAACATCGAACTTTTTGGATTTATTTAGATTTCTAGAAAGCTCTCTAAATTTTCGTAGAGGTCTGTTTTCTGTGTTTTTACTTTTGATGTAAAAAATAGTTCCAAATATCAAATTTATTTTGACTAGCTAACCCTCTAATATTAGTGATCAATTATCTTGTTAGGGTTTTGGCTTGGTTGTTGGTTTTGTGAATGTGTGGGAAAAATAAACACTTCGTGGGTCCAAGACATCTTTTCAGACAACTAACAAGTGGTTTTGTAGGTTCGATTGTCCAAGACTTTTATTTCTAAAACTATTTGTGCTTGTTTTATATCAGCAAATACTTCCATTGGTGCTTTAAAAAGAAACTTTGCTTGTCTCACTTATAATTAATTAGGGGGTTAAAGAACTTTGTTTGATTGTGCTTGAAGGTGGTAGGTGATTATGCTCTCACCTTGTGCAAACTAGGTGATCAAAAAACCAGACCCATCTATTTTTGTGTCACCCCGATTCAATAATAGAAGTATCCTCTCCCCTTGCGCACTTGTGCGATCCTGGGTGTAAGAGAAACTCTTATTGACTCTAGGAATTGGGCCTGCACTAGGTCAATTAGGGTTAGTGCAACAATTTTTTCTGAATGGTAGTTGAAAGATTTTGGGTTACTGATTTTTTGTTCGCAGCTTGTGGCGAGGAGTCTAATATTTGTTTGCTTTATTTTATTTCACAAATCTTAAACAAACAACTACAAATTTGCATTTTTTTTTTACATTCATGAGTTAAAATGAGCATGCATGCATATTCATTGGATTAAAAATAACACAATCTTGCATGATAACTCATTGGATTAAAATAAATTTGCATCTCTTCATAGCATTGGGTTAAAATGAACTTTTAGTTAGCTCACACTACAAACGGTTAAAATGAACCCCATGTTTTGACAAATACTACAAACGGTTAAAATGAACTCCATGTTTTTTATGTTTGTCAACACATTTCATTTTGGGCTTAAAATGAACACCATGCGAGTGTGAGTTGAGGTATTCATGTGCTCTCTCTTTGTTTTTAAACAAAGATCGATTGAACTATGAATATTTTGGCTCGCTTTTGTTAACCTTAGATTTTGGGCCTATTTTGGTGGGAGAAAGTACTCACCCCAAAGCGACTCAAACTAAGAACACGCTAAAACTAAACGACACCCAATCGGTATATAAATTTTAATGTTAAGGAAAGCTTAGTATTACAGAACTTCCTGCGGACCAACAATTGACTCCCCAGTACCCTTGTTGTGTGTCAAAATCTATAGAGCGTAACCTCTGCAGATGGGGATGATAATCTCGCTGGGTGGTGTAAACAGGGTTTTGGATGGAAGCTTCACACCTCCATGCTCCCAGGTCTCACCTCAGCAATCCCCTATTGTGGCTCCTTTCACCACCCAACCTCTAGGCTCTAACACCTCTTCAGATACCCCTAGTTCAATACCATTCCCTCTTCCAACCTTTGTCAAATCAAATCACACAACTCTTGCTACTTGTTTGCTGTCCTCACTGACCCTTAATTCCTCCTAAAGGCCAATTTCACATCATACTTCACCAAGTCTTTGCAGGGTTACTAATTCTTGTTTTCATGCTTATTTGCATCCATTTAAACTTCTTGGATCACCTTCTAGCATTGTTTCTCCATCGCTTTCAAGAAACCCTTGGTTAGGGTTTGGGAAAGGCTACTAGCCTTGAGCTCTTTTTAGGCCTCCTAGCCCGGGTAAAACTAGTTGTTGCACACAATTTTTCCAAACAACCCACAAGTTTTTTATTGGATTCTTGATCCCTATTACACACTCTCCAATATTTCCAAGCCCTAACTCCTTGACAGGCCGTACACAGTACTGTGCTCGCTGTTTAGCCAAAACCTAGAGTTTTTGTCAAGTTCCTGACCACCCGGTAGGTCTGTCATGGCATTTCTTTTGTCACCTGCATGTTGAGGCTTCCTCCTTGGATCCTGGCCATTGTGGGACCTTCCTCCACCTTCCTACCTTAGGGTTTTCCCTGGCAATGTTCACCCTGCAAGCAAAGTGCTATTTAGCACTGGTAAACTGACTGTCCTAGTCGGGCACTGTCAAGCCCGCCTAGGAGCAGTCCAAAGCCTCCTTCCCTACATTCCTACCTACTTCTAAACCTAGCCTAGCTATGTACAGGGAGCCTAGCTCCATTCCCCAAGTTTCCATACACTGGGTACGGTGGGGAAGGGGTCTAGGACTCCATTTGTCTATCTTTACCAGTCAACACAGAAATGTAAAGAAAACCAAACAACTATCTACAAAAACACCTACAATTTACAATTTCCACTCTCCAAACTGAAACACTAACAAGTGAATGAAGGAAACAATAGTAGTTAAAGCATAATATAGGTATGATCATTCTTGATCAACCAAACATTCAATAAAAACACAGAATTTTGAAGTTAATTGTCCAAACTGTCCATTCTTTGTTTCTTTTTCAAATTTTCAAATAGAAAACATTCTCCAGCCTTCTAACTTGGTACAATGGTTGAGGCACACTAAAAATACCCCTTCTTAATTAGTTAGGCCTGAGCCTTAACTGTTCTTTGGCCGGTTAAGGCATTACAAACCCAACATTGGCAAAAACCCCAAAACACTAACCACTAGCATTTTGTGCTAACACTCAAACTTAAACCTTAGCAAAAAAACTTCTAATGAAAGCTTCAAACTAACATTAAGCTAAATCAAACTCCTAGAACAATGGTCAACAAGACCTTAAATTGAAAAAAACTAAATTTGCCAAAAATTGCCATTCTTGCCTATTCTGGCTAGATG
>CM021105.1:37308388-37354843 GCA_007115665.2 Sequoiadendron giganteum
ATCAAACTCCAAACAAGCATTAATGGAAACTTTCTCGACTGCAAAAAGAAATAAATGATATGACAAGAAATTTTGCCAAGGTCCGAGAAATCCATGAGGATAGGGATTCGCGGAAAACAAGGATTTCGAAGAATCTTCCTGTAGACATGTAAAATTGACTTGACACCTATCACACACCTCAAACAACATCAAACAACACTAAAAAACATCGAACAACATCGAATAGCCTCAAACAACATCAAATGATATGGAACATCATCTCTGATCATCCTATAACATCTCAGAATGACTCAGAATCATCCCATAACATCTCTGAATGAATCAGAATCATCCCTTAACATCTTGAAATGACTCAGAATCATCTCTTAACAGTTCAAAATTACTCAAAATCATCTCGTAACATCTCAGAATGACTCAAAATCATCTTTTAACATCTCGAAATGGCTCAGAATCATCTTGTAATATCTTAGAATGACTCAGAATCATCCCATAACATCTCAAATCATCTCAGATCATCTCAGAATCATCTCACGACATCCCCACATCACACCACATCAAAACGACATCAAAAATCATAATTCCTCTATTAATTGAATAATACAACATTATTTAATTAATTCACTTTTTCATCATTTTGGACAAATTAAATAAATTTTATTTATTTAATAAAGTCCCAAAAACCCTAATTCTGCTATTAATTAAATAAAACAATATTATTTGATTAATTCATGTTTCGTCATTTTGACCAATTAAATAAATCACATTTATTTAATAAAGTCCTAATCCCACTTTATTTCGTCCTGATTGATTAAATAATGCCAATTATTTAATTACGTCGCTAGATCACCTTATTTCTCTAAGTGGATTAAATTATTAAATAATAATTTAATTATGACACTTTCCCTCCAAAATTTGAATAATTAAATCAAACTATTCAAATCAATTATCAAAAATCAAATCAAACTAATGCAACTTTGTTTGCAAAAGTCAAACTTGATTTGTAAGTTCAACTCCAAAAAGGAATTAATTAATTAAATCAATTAATCCATATTCCTCACCCACTTTTTGATTGAGCGAATTACGATTGCTGACTGAGCAATCTAATTTGTTAACTAATCAATTCAAATTGTTAACTGAGCAATCTAATTTGTTAACTAATCAATCACATTCTTAACTAAGCCATCACAATTCCTAATTAAGCCATCAAATTCCTAACTAGGCCATCACAATCTTGATTGATCAATCTAAATTTGTTAATTGATCAATCAAATCCCTGACTGACAAATCTATTTTTCAATCACACAAATTATACAATCAACTTTGCACAATTCTCTCATGTCTAAATCCTCTCAACACACTCTGACCGTTGATCTGGATATTCTTCGAAATGATCTAGACCATCCATTTCAAATCTTATTTTCTATATAACAAACCCCTTTCCTCACAAATAAGGATCGGAGAATCAACATATATTGAGCAATGAAGTGCTGTCAAGAACACCATTGACAAAGCTTCATTCCTTCCTTCGATCAACCAAGCATTCATCCACACTTTGCACACAAACTTTGGATGTTTTCTTGTGATAAGAGAAATCCAACATCAAGTGAATACACTCCGCTACGGGATGGTGAAAATGTCTTTTTCTTTCATTTCATTTGGTAATTAGTAGGTTCCTTATCATGTTTGCAATAGTATAGTTTAATCTTGTATGTATAGGAGTTTTAGATTTTAGATTTGTGCTTTTGACTGTAGATTAGATTCCTTTGTCAAATTGCATTGATGTTCATCTTGAATCTGAATCTAACATCCTTTTCCCCCTCACACATTTTGGCATGCCCAGTGGGACCCTTGTCCACTCCTCTAACGTTCGTTTGAGTCACTTTTGAATTTTTAGGTCCCGGAAATGCATCTAACAAAGTTTTCACATGCATGTCTAGAAAACTTGAGCACTTGTCCAAAAATCCTAAGCACTTGTCTGTCAAGAAAACTGCGCTATTGTCCAAAGAATTGTGCAGTTGTCATGGGAATGGCGCCTTTGTCTAAAACCTACGTGCTTGTGTTTTCACAGAGTTAGCTTTTGTTGTCTTGTTTTAGCAATTATTTCTAGAACTCAACAGTTGTCTTTTCCTATGCATTTGTATTTCTTTTTCTAAGCAGTTGCTTTGACAAACAAGTGCACAAATCCTACACTATTATAATGGGGTTTTTTGCTAACCGTTTTTTGTTTTTGGATGTGTAAGAAGGAATTGACAAATCTGATGTAGGATTCTAGTAACTTTAACATCTTTGTTACAGGGAAGATGATTGGTCCAATATTTTTCAATCCACAAGAGTTTTTTTATTAACTTAGGAACTTTCATTTGGTGCACTAAAAATGAACAACAACAAAGTCACATTAGATTTTACTATTGTTAAAATGAACTAATTTTAAACTTTCTAAGTTAGGAACTTTCGTTTGGTTCTCATAAAAGGAAAAAAAACACTTCAATTTTGGGCTCTAAAAAATGAACACATTTCATGTTTTCATAATTAGGAACCTTTAAATTTTGGTGCATAAAAAGAGTGAAAAACATTTTTCATTTTGTTGACACATGCACATATTACATTTTTTGACCAAGATAGGACCGTGATTGCATTTCTTAGAAACACTTCTATTGGACCTCATAAAAATGTACAAATGTTTCCTTATGATTTTTCACCATTGCTATCTTAACTACTTGATGTCCTGAACACTTCGTATTGGTGCAAGTTAAAAAGAACTTTGTTTTTCTTTACTCACAATTTTTTTGGGGAATAACATCACTCGAGGTGTTTAAAATGAAGAAATTTTCTATGGATTGTTCACTGTGCATTCATTGATTGGCAAGATGAAGTGTTTTATCTTCTCCCCTCGCACCATTTGGTGATCTTGGGTGAGCGAAAGAACAATTTGAACTTTGCACTTTATTTTCAAGCATACATTTTTAGAGGGCTTGCCTATTGAGATACATCTTGCACTAGAGAACTCATAGGCAACCCAAGCAATACTTTCATTTTGGACCTCTATATAGATCTTTTGTGAGTGTGAGGAAATTTCACCACTTGTCGGATGTTGCTAGCCTATGATGATGTATTCTTCCTCAGTATCCTCGTGATGCATAAAAACCTACAAGGGCTGGAAGGTTCTTAATTAAACAAAGTGCCGCATGTATAGGCTCTCGAAAATAATATCCCCAGAACATCACTAAGAACCAAATTATTTTAGAAGCCACCCTATTATCCAAAAACATTCTTTGAAAGTGGTGCATCAGAATTTACTTCTGAGAAGTTACTTTCCATGTCTGACTACAGGCCTGTGCCATAAGTTTCCTATAAAATCATCTCTTTGGAGCATGAGGCAGGCCTACCTAAGATAATGGTTTGTATCCCCTAGGGTTGTAATTATTGGTTTATGTTAAACTTGGCCCATTAAATTCAAAACAATTTGACATCAAATTTTTTGATTGGTTTAAGAAGAAGAACACATTCAAAACAAACACTGAATGAGATGGTTGAACCACAAACCCTTTGATTTAGTGCATACTTGTGAGAGAATCCTTATGTTTGCACCCCTTTGAAAGAATCTTTCCTTAAAGGTTTCTGAACATTATGGATTTGATTTCAGGGTACATTAATCAAAGTAAACATTTGGGAACTATGGCTTGGGTATTGTGATTTCACAACCTAAGTTATAGACATGAAGGTCACATAAGTCCATGCTTGTTGAGTCAATCCAAGTGTTGTATTATCACTTGCCATACTTCAAAACATGGAGAAAAAGGTGAGAGAAAGTTGATTATAAGATCATTGTTTGAACCAAAACAATTGGAAAGCCAGAAGATCAGATAGTCCCACATCCATTATTTCCATCCTACCTATTTGAAATCAAAATCAAACAAACCATTAAGGCCATTCCTCCACTCAGATGTCAATGATATCAACAATTACTTGGGACTCACAGATAGTACAAGTAAGCTTTCCCGCAACATATCCTCTAGACAAGGAAGTGGAATATAGACCTTAGTTCAAAAATTTGATTTCTAAAAAGTAGTATCATTCCAAAACAACACTCAAAACCTAGGGTCTTGAGCTTCACAACAACCATCCCATAACACCATCAAAATTTATGACCATCTAGCGACCAACCGCCCCAATTTAGCAACAAATATTGTAGCACCGATCCTTCAACCTAGTCTCACATATATCAAAGGTGAACAAACTAGCATCATAATTAACTTGAGAACCTTCATTTTTCAAAAGAAAAAAGCACCCTACCAGTTTCTCACCACATCAATTGTCCTAGATGAAGAGGAAGAGAAAGCTAACATAACAGTAAAGAGACCCGTATTACCACCACCTACATGGCAATAAATATCCACTTCATGATCTCATGCAAGGTCAAGATCCCTAAGGTAAAGTCCACAGGTCATCATTTTAGACTTAGGAATCTAAGTCCAAAAGCTCTCAAGAAACACCTTTGGGCACTTCATGAAACTAGAACTAGGTTGGTATAGAACTTCTACAAACGAGCTTCCAAGAACAATCTGAACTTGTATTCCTTCTACTATTGTTAGAATCTAGGTATGTTCCAACAGTTCCAGTATCTTACATAATCTATAGGACAACATCAGGTCTTTAGGATTCAAGTCAACTAGAGAGTACACCACTTTCCCACAGGAGACCTAAGTTGTTTATGACAACCACAAGATCACAACATAGGAAGAAAATGGAAGCAAGCAAGAACAAAACTAGCATCCCACCAACAAACACCACAAATGACAGAAGTGGCCCATAGGGATATAAACCAAGAGCCCTTTTGATAGAGTATTGAGTATCAAAAAATCCCAAAAACATGTCGATCTATTACCCAAATTACTCTTATCAAGGGTCACAACATCAAATCGCCCTAAATAAAATTGAGAGAGATCTTGAGGAAATTAAACGAAATAAAAATCTGACATATTGCCAATGCCATGTGCAAAGTCGTAACATTACATATCCACAACAAATGGACATCATTCCACAAACACCTCAATATCCACATCAATAACACTTCCAATTTCCACAGTATCAAGGAGTTTTGCAACACCAAGGTGTATCTCAAATACAATATCAAAATGTACCTCAAGTGCAATATCAAAATGTACCTCAAAGACAGTATCAAGGAGTTCCACAAAATCAAGAGCAAAACAATCAAGAAAAGCCATAGAAAAAGATTACCAACCAGGAAGGAAATTCACCCATTTGGGAGAAACTTAAGAGGTAATCATGCATGAACTAATGCAACAAGAACTTATCAAAATCAACGATAGTCCAACTTATGGTTAACCAATCTTTAAACTCCCTTGGTATAACTAGTACGAATGATGCGAGTTCCACAAATCCAAGGGTCACCCAACGAACAAATGTTCTACAATCAAAAACCTCATCCAATACCTCATTGATCAAGGAGAAATAGCTATTAAAAATGATTTTCAAAGGCCTTCTACCAATGACAACAATGACAATGTGTCAACCTCAAAATTTGAAAGCAACGATCAAGAGCTATCTATCACTGATCAGATTGACAATGTTTCTACATCATCTAGTGAGCAAGAGGACATACATCAAGAAATTATTTCGAAGTATGATCAAAGTCAATCACCCAAGTCTAGAAATGATTCAATCAATGATATATTGACATCATCCAACCTCATGGAAGTACATATTGATGATCAAGAAACTCTTGATCCAACACTTATACCCAATGCAAAAGATCTAAGCCAAGAGCTATCACCCATATGCCCATATTTTGAGGAAATCCAAGGATCCTGTATAAGAAAAAATTTCTTTGAAATTGATCCATATGAAGAATGTGATCCAAATCAAGTCAAAGATGATACTACACAATTTCAAGATCAAGAATCCCTCTCATCAAAATATTACAAAGACTTGGTAGATATCTTCCAAGACATCCCATGTTCTCCAAAAGAAAAACAAATCCATATACTAAGCACACATACGTCTACCCATGAGATGCTTACTCCTAATGAAATTGTAGATTATCTTCATCCAAGACAAGAGTCTCATACTCTTGAAATAATTACCAAGGAAAAAGAGTCTCCTACTCTTAACATCTGTACACAAGATCAAGACATAGCAGAAGCTAGAGATATATCAGAAAGGATCATGAAGAAGACTTATACATAAGTTGTGAATCAGAAACATCTTGTATAGACATATCAGAAGGGGATCAAGAAGAGGACTTGTACATAAGTTGTGAATCGAAAACATCTTATAAAGGCATAACAAAAATGAATCATGAGGGAGACTTTTGTGTGGATAGTAAATTAGAAACACCTCTTGAAGAAGCATTAAAATCTAATATTTTACCAAATCAGGCCAAAGATATCAATTAGGAAGGTACCCCACATTTGAAGGAGCCTATCAGTGAGGAAGCTACCAAATTTAAGTTCCACAGCAGAGAAAATAAATATTAGCACCTTGTTTCCAAGATGAGACATATCCCATTGCAAATAAAATCTATCTATGGATTCAATATCAAGACAAAGGATTAGGCCTACATGAACAGGGTATCCTATAACAAATGCAAATTATTGGAAATCCTAAGCATCAAGGTCTTGGTTACTCAAAGGAATCTAAACATATCAGGGATACATCCATAATACTAGGGGTAACTTTATCTAATGCAAGCAGCAACATAGAGAGCGCGAAGAGTCCATACGATAAAATTGATACCAATGCTACAACTAGCCATGTCATGAATTGTCATCCACACAAATTTCCATCCTCTAATTGGGACCAACAACAAAAGAAAAATCTATATCAAAGAAAGGAACGAGTCGGGTATGTGTAGGATCATCATGAAAAAAAAAACCCTTAAGTGGCGATGGAAATTTAGAAAATCAGAGTTAGGCAACTTGACGTAAAAATTTGAATAAGTTATCTATATTATTTCAAAAATATGCAACAATATAATTTGTAGCAAATTCAATCTAGTCTCTAAAATACTAGGTTTATTTAAAAAATAAAAAAATCTATTTGGTGAAAATTTGAAATTTCAATGCAGTAGTACTTAAATTTTAGGGAAAAAATAAGAAGTAGGTGTCTATCTGATCACCCTAACCACAATAAAATGATAATATTTTTTTATAATATTTTACATATAATTAGAGGACTCATGTCCCAATGTGATGCATATTTTTTGGTAATTTTTTTCCAAGTAAATAATTAATTATGAAATTTTTATTACAACTTAAAAAAATTTCAAAAAATCATATGTCTGACCACCTTAACTTGGTCAAAACTTCATGAAATTCATTTTTTTTTTTTAATCCTATAGTATGTGAAGCATAGAATGTGACGCATGTTTCGGATTCAAAAAATGTGATACCGTTTAAAAGCTATAGATGTTTTTCAATTAGCATATGAATCAGGATTTTAGTTGTAATTCAAATAGAAAATGAATAATAATTACTTATTAAATTCAAAGTAAAGTATAATTTATATTGGTGGAAAGCTGAGAATCTCCTTTAAAAACCTTTTTCATTTCATCAATTTTGGGTAAAAAAAAAGTTGTCAGCCACATGGGCCATCATATCACTTACATATCGCCACTTTTTGGCCCATCATGATCCTGCACATACCTAGTCATTGAAGAAAAATAATCAGCAAAGCAAAATGGACAAGAAAAATTCAAATATATACAAAAGAAAAAGCAAGAAAATCATCCCTATCAAACCCCATTAGTCAAAGAAACTATAGGGAAAAATCAAAAAGGGAAGTTCATCCATCAAAGATTTCCATGAATACAAAAGCAAGCTTCAAGAGCAACCTACAAGGTATATCAAGATGTTGGTCCCAATCGCATCTCCATATCCACCCATCATTGATCATTGTCCCAAGTTTGGAGAGTGAAAGGTTCCAAACTATCAACCAATCCATCTAAATATCACATCCCTCAACGCATTTTACCATACATGATATCCAATTCTCACATTAACCATATTTTGGCAGCAACTCTTTATCATAAGGACTCTAAGGGCACTCTATCACGATGTGTGCATCAAGGTAAGGTTGATTCCAGTATCGACAAGGAAGATAAGAATTACTAAGGGTTACATTCAGGCACCCGTATCCTAGCAAAACAATTCCTCCAAGCATGGTATCATTGGCATGTCATGACAGCAAGAATGACCATATCAGCAATAGGAACATCTACATTAGCACCACCAGGTGGTCCAACATGAGCAAAAAGTGTTGACATGATGAAAAGTTGGTGAACAAGCGTCTTGTGTGACATCAAAAATCAAGAAAAAAGAAATAAATAAATAAATAAAATAAAAAATCAAGAATAACAGTCAAGAAAAAATCGTCCTCTAGTGAAAACCACTATGGTGCCGCTTTGAACAAGTACCATGATGAAAACCTGGCAAACAGGCGTCATGTGTAGAATTGAGCGTCTACATGCACCATTTTAGGGGAAGCATCTCAGCTTATCCATAATGAATCCAAGCCAGTGTTTTCAAAATCCATCGTATCTTGATCTTGACAAATGTGTGGTGAACACTTTACACTTGTTTATGAAAAGCATCTTGACATGAGTCCCTATCATTGATCCTATCTCATCCAACATTATCTAAGCCATGAGGCATTGTCCAAAGGGAATATCCTATCCAAACATGTTTATCCTATCACAAGCTAATCCATCACCTACATTGCTAGACACTAGGGGCAAATGCTTGCATCTTGCTTCAGAATAAATTTTGATCTATGTCTTCTAGCTCACATTGTGATCTAGGCATTCATCCCATCAACAAGGTGTACCACCAATGCACTATCTGTAGACACATAAAAATAGCCTAGACCTACAAGCCCTATTTTTAATCTTTTCATCCTAACATAATTAAGACATTTTAATTATGTCATTGACTCACTTTCAACTATTAATTAAATAATTCATAATTATTTAATTAATTCATATCTGTTTATTCTTCATGATTATTAAATAAATAAATTTTAATTATTTATTTAATGTGTCACTAATTATCTAATGTCTTCTTACAATTAAATAGTTTATTTAATTTATTTAATTATGTCTTCCAAATTATTAAATAAATAATTTTATTTATTTATTTAATTATGTCACTAATTAAGTCCTCTTCTTTCTAAAATTAAATAAATTCTTATTCAATTAATTTTCTCCACTTTCCACTATAATTAAATAATTATGTTTAATTATTTAATTATTCATTAGCCTCTTCTCTCCTAAATTAAATAAATTTTATTTATTTAATTTGGTCCACTCTCCTGAATTTTGAATTAAATCATTTATATTTAATTTAAAAGGTTCCCTTTGTCACATTCTTCTATAATTAAATAATATCTTTATTATTTAATTTCCACCTAAATTAAATAACTTTTTCTTATTTAAAATAAGTCCCACCACCTAAATTAAATTATTTTATTATTTTATTTCTCCTTTTTTATTGTGCTCATTTTAAATAAAATGTATTTATTTAAAATAAGTCTCACTTTCTAATTTCCCTCTTTTAGTAAATAATTTAAATTATTTACTGTCACATGACCCCACCACTTTTGAATTAAAATAATTTTTAATTCAAAAAGTCAACATCTCCTCTTGAATCAAAGAATTTTAAATTATTATTTGATTCTCCAGCAACTTCGTTTTGTGTGCCCAAAATCTCTTGTCACATGCATTGTCAGCCATTGATTTGATTTTCTAAAAATCAATCTTGAACATTCATTTTGAATCTGACCTAATGTTGCCCTAACCCTAATTGTGGGTTGTTATATTGAATCTTGCCCATTGATTCTAGGGCAAGTCAGTTAACTTTTAATCTTGGTCATTCACATGAAATTGCATTTTCTATAAAATGGCAATTTTGGTCTCATTTGACATATCTTGCAATTTCATATCTTGCAACCTCACATCTTGCAATCTCATTTTATTGCACTTTCATACTCTTGTAGGTTTCTTCATTTATCATAGGCATATTTAGATTTTATTTGACATAGTTTAGACATTTTTAGATGCTTACTAGTTGCGGTAGGGCATAGTATAGCATATAGTCATTCAAAATCCTTCAACATTTGCTTAGAGCTTGTCATTTCTATTGGCTTGCTCATCATAAATCTGAGGGCAACTACATATTTCAGCAAGTTGAGAAGGTATAATGGAGGTCAGTCATGGAGGATGAAAATATCTGGTGAGATTATTTCATCTATTCCTTTGCACTTCATTATTACTATGGGTTTTTATGTTTTGCATGTGATATTGCTAACCCTAGAAAAATACCCATTGTTGCATTGGTGAACCTTTGACAAATTTTGAAGAATTTTGGAGTTGAATATTTTTTGTTGCAAGTTTTGTTAGCATTTTATTGTAGGTTTTGCATCATTTTGGGGACAAAACCCTAATTTTCAAATATTCGAGCATATCTCTAAAACGGATGCATATTTTCTGACAAAATATTTTTTGCGGGTTGGTGACAATATCAAGAGCTTCGAGTCCGAAAACCAGATTTTTGAGAGCTGTTTTTATTTTTTTATAATTTTGTTTGTTATTTTCATGAAAAATCAATTTTGAGAGCCAATTAGCAATTTTTTTGGATATCTTTATACTTTTGGAAATCTCTCAAAATTTCAATGGGGGTCTAGTTTTTATGTTTTAAATTTTCCTACAAACTGATTAGACAAAAAATAGATCTTTCAAAATTAGGGTTTCAAAAAGATTTGTTTATATCTCACAAACGGTTTGAGATCTGTTCACACATTTTTTTGTGCAGATTTGGAATGATGTCAAGAACCTTTAGTTAAAAAAATAGATTTTTTGGACCTGGTTTGAAATTTTAATAATTTTTTTATGATTTTTCATAAAAAATAAATTTTGGATGCAAAACATCGAACTTTTTGGATTTATTTAGATTTCTAGAAAGCTCTCTAAATTTTCGTAGAGGTCTGTTTTCTGTGTTTTTACTTTTGATGTAAAAAATAGTTCCAAATATCAAATTTATTTTGACTAGCTAACCCTCTAATATTAGTGATCAATTATCTTGTTAGGGTTTTGGCTTGGTTGTTGGTTTTGTGAATGTGTGGGAAAAATAAACACTTCGTGGGTCCAAGACATCTTTTCAGACAACTAACAAGTGGTTTTGTAGGTTCGATTGTCCAAGACTTTTATTTCTAAAACTATTTGTGCTTGTTTTATATCAGCAAATACTTCCATTGGTGCTTTAAAAAGAAACTTTGCTTGTCTCACTTATAATTAATTAGGGGGTTAAAGAACTTTGTTTGATTGTGCTTGAAGGTGGTAGGTGATTATGCTCTCACCTTGTGCAAACTAGGTGATCAAAAAACCAGACCCATCTATTTTTGTGTCACCCCGATTCAATAATAGAAGTATCCTCTCCCCTTGCGCACTTGTGCGATCCTGGGTGTAAGAGAAACTCTTATTGACTCTAGGAATTGGGCCTGCACTAGGTCAATTAGGGTTAGTGCAACAATTTTTTCTGAATGGTAGTTGAAAGATTTTGGGTTACTGATTTTTTGTTCGCAGCTTGTGGCGAGGAGTCTAATATTTGTTTGCTTTATTTTATTTCACAAATCTTAAACAAACAACTACAAATTTGCATTTTTTTTTTACATTCATGAGTTAAAATGAGCATGCATGCATATTCATTGGATTAAAAATAACACAATCTTGCATGATAACTCATTGGATTAAAATAAATTTGCATCTCTTCATAGCATTGGGTTAAAATGAACTTTTAGTTAGCTCACACTACAAACGGTTAAAATGAACCCCATGTTTTGACAAATACTACAAACGGTTAAAATGAACTCCATGTTTTTTATGTTTGTCAACACATTTCATTTTGGGCTTAAAATGAACACCATGCGAGTGTGAGTTGAGGTATTCATGTGCTCTCTCTTTGTTTTTAAACAAAGATCGATTGAACTATGAATATTTTGGCTCGCTTTTGTTAACCTTAGATTTTGGGCCTATTTTGGTGGGAGAAAGTACTCACCCCAAAGCGACTCAAACTAAGAACACGCTAAAACTAAACGACACCCAATCGGTATATAAATTTTAATGTTAAGGAAAGCTTAGTATTACAGAACTTCCTGCGGACCAACAATTGACTCCCCAGTACCCTTGTTGTGTGTCAAAATCTATAGAGCGTAACCTCTGCAGATGGGGATGATAATGCATCTCGCGTGACCTTCTGAACAGGTGCTCGAAACAAATCATTTGTTTTTGAAAACCACAAACCTTCTATTCTTTGGTGCGGTAACGGTCGTTGCCAAGGCACCCACATCTTCGCAGTTCTTAGTAGAAATGATCAATCTACCATGGGATTTTCATGGAGGTTGGAAGCTTAGTTGCCCTGAGAAGTGAGTGCACTGTAAGGGGGAGCCTATGGGGCCAAGCTTCTAAATTCATTCCCTAAGGATATGCAGTTAGTGGGATCCAAAAGATTATTGTCCTTGCAGCCATAGGATTTTTGTAAAATGACTTCTATGTGGTTGATTTTCATTTTTAACAACACCATGTGTTTGCCAATTATTTTTAGATAATTCCAACAAATAAACATCAAACTTGCCAAAATCTGTAACAACTTTGCCAACTGAAACAAATCTTTGCAATCGGCCTAAAATTTTGTCAAATCACTTCCTGCAACGCATTTGCCATCATGAACCACATTTGTCAAATCAAGTCCTCAATTTTGCACACTTTGGGATAGGAAAACCTTCCTTGCTTTGTCAAACCATTGTCTCAAAAAGTAAATTGGCATTGGACCAAGTCAAACAAATCAATCCTTAGTCATTATCCTTTGGTGAGCTCCTTTCAACTCATAAGTCTAGTGTGGAAATCCTCACCACTTAAATTAAATAATTTTATTATTTAATTTCTTCTCTTTTACTATGCTTATTTTAAATAAAATGTATTTATTTAAAATAAGTCTCACTTTCTAATTTCCCTCTTTTAGTAAATAATTTAAATTATTTACTGTCACATGACCCCACCACTTTTGAATTAAAATAATTTTTAATTCAAAAATTCAACATCTCCTCTTGAATCAAAGAATTTTAAATTATTATTTGATTCTCGAGCAACTTCGTTTTGTGTGCCCAGAATCTCTTATCACATGCATTGTCAGCGATTGATTTGATTTTCTAAAATCAATTTTGACCATTCATTTTGAATCTGACCTAATGTTGCCCTAACCCTAGTTGTGGGTTGTTATATTGAATCTTTTCCATTGATTCTAGGGCACCAGTTAACTTTTAATGTTGGTCATTCATACAAAATTGCATTTTCTATAAAATGGCAATTTTGGTCTCATTTGGCATATCTTGCAACCCCACATCTTGCAATCTCATTTTATTGCACTTTCATACTCTTGCAGGTTTCTTCATTTATCATAGGCATATTTAAATTTTATTTGACATAGTTTAGACATTTTTAGATGCTTACTAGTTGTAGTAGGGCATAGTATAGCATATAGTCATTCAAAACCTTCAACATTTGCTTAGGGCTTGTCATTTTCATTGGCCTGCTCATCATAAATCTGAGGGCAACTACATATTTCAGCAAGTTCAGAAGGTATTAATGGAGGTCAGTCATGGAGGATGAAGATATCTGGTGAGATTGTTTCATCTATTCCTTTGCACTTCATTATTACTATGGGTTTTTATGTTTTGCATGCGATATTGCTAACCCTAGAAAAATACCCATTGTTACACTATCAGGGTAACCTTAAAAATAGTTCATCCCAACAACAAGGTGTACCACAAATGCACTACCAAGGTAACCTTAAAAGATGATGACAACATCAATTATTCCTATGTGCAAGTGATTTTCCTACCTTAGGATGCAAAACAAGATGAAATGCAAAAGAGAAAAACACTAACAAACACTCAAAATTAGCCTAAATTGAATCCAAAACAAAATAACAAAGAAAAAAGAACTTTATAACTTTCTTGGATTGATGAGTTGGTTGGCCCTTTGATGGAAAATGAATGCAATAATGGATGCAAAATGGAGAAGAATTGATCAGGATTGTGATAATGGAAATGGGTGTTGTGATAAGGATGGTAGGTAGATGCAATGAAAGCTAATTTGGCTGCAATAATGGAGGATGCAAGCTTGAGAATGCTAAGAGTGATAATGGCTTAGTTGAATGTTTGAATGCTTGAGTTGCTTGAGTTCATAATGATCTAAATCTTTTCTAAGAGTCTCTAAAAAAATGGATGGTTAGGATTTAGCCAACATGGACAAGATGGAGGGTTGTGGTGAGTTGAGGACTCACAAGTCCTCACATCTTTCCATGTGGAATGTGAGGTGTGAAGAGGAAAAATTATGTGGAAAAGAACATGTGAGGTGGAGGTACTTGCAAGTACCTTGGGATTAGGGGAAGATTTCCTCAAAAAAGAATCCTTGTTCCCATATGAGGCTGATGGTGACAAGTAAGGAATTTTAGAAAGTTCTCTCTTATCATCATGGGGATGGGAGAAGTTCTTGGGGAAATAAATATGAATTTTAAATTCACATGATTGGAAGTACCTTGTGGATAAGACAAGGTCCTCTTAAAGGAGGTCCTTGTCTCATGTGACTAATGTGACCTATGAGAGATTATGGGGAAGAGAAATGCATGGAATGAATAAATGGAATTTAAAATTCCATTGGAAAGGACATGGAGATTGTAAATGGAATTAAAAATTTCATTTAGAGTGTTGGAAGAATAAAATTGAGTTAAAAATTTCATTGGGATGTGGGAAGAGTTGACTAAAGGGGGTTGATTAGACTAGTTGATGAAGGATTAGAAGAGGTTTAGGTGGCTAATGATGATTAGAAGCCAACTTGAAAAAGTTGGAGGATGTGACACATCCCTAATGATGGGATTAGGAGATGAATTAGGATTAAGTGTGGATGGGACATAAAAGGAATGAAATAAATGGGTTATTTATTTAATTCCTCAGAAGAAAGGGATAAAGGGGGTAAGGTATTTAATTATTTAACTAAATACCTTAGGGATTTACAAGACTTTAGGGGTATTAATTAAATAATAGTTACATTATTTAACTAATGTGAATAAAAAGATATTTAGATGAAAAAGGTAAATTTGGCCAAATGAGAGTGGTCAAGTTTAGATACCTACATTTTTCCCTTCTTTGAGATGGTGCTACGAAGTAGCATCATTTCAAAGAAAATTAAAACATAGCACCTAGAAGAAGATGGTTATATTAAGGAAGATGCCCCAGTCATTCAAGGAGTTACTAGGAGGAAAAATTATGGGAGTGAAGATGAAGATTAGGGATTGAGGATGCCCCCTCGAGAGGACATGCGGGTTTAAGAGAACATAAGTGTGCTCTCAAAATGGATGAGATGATGAAAGAGTAGATGGGGAAGATGATGCAAAATGATGGATGAGAGGGGATGATAATATGAAGAGATAAAGTAAAGCACAAATGAATTCCAGGATAAATATGATGTTGCCTCAGTCAAGCTACAAGCTAGGATGGACTGATGTTGGATGGAGTGTTGTTGATAAGGGAAGCATACATCTCAAAACAACACAAGGATAGAGAATGATACATCTCGATGAGAGTGTTGTTGATGAGGGAAGGATAAATCCTAAAAAAACATAAGGATAGGGAAGGATACATCCTGTTGATGATGATTGATGAGGATGGTGATTGGATCAAGGCTTGTAGCAAGGCTGGGAAGAAGACCAAGAATTCGATTAGAGGATTTGTGCTAGGTTAAATGGATTAGGATTGGATGGAGATGTGAGACTCTTAAGATGAAAGAAGATGGTGGAAGGAAAGATGCAATGCAATGGGAGGGAAAATGAAATGCAATCCTAATGAAATTTTCCATTTTCAAAGCACTAATTTTTGATATAGAATAAGACACCAGGTACCATGGTATGTGAAACCAAGGCAGATTAGTGTCTAATGCATACAAAAACACAAAAAATAAGGAGGCTATCCCAATATCCCAAAATTGTGATGACTTTGGTTGGGCTAGGTATTGGGATAACCACAAGCACAAAAGGATGCCCCGGTGTAACACAAGACCTCAAGGGTCTTGGTGGGTGCTATGTGGGAAAACAAAGAAGACAACAACAAAAAAAGATCAAGATACTCCCCTATGTTTACTAGTCAAAAAACACCATAATATGATAGATCATGGCAGCCTTGACAAGTAATGATAGGGAGCACAAATGATAAATAAAAGCCAAAAGTATCAAAAGATTGCAATCAATTTCAAAAAATCCTTTCCCATAGGATCAAGAGGATGGATGGGGTTGATGAGGTCTGTGAGGAAGGATACATCCTATTGAGACCAAAGATGGATACTAAACTAAAATATTGATTATGACTTAGGAGATTCCAAAATTGATTGAATCTCATGATACAAATGGAAACCATTTGTGAAGAACCAACTAGATAAGGACATACTCAATGACACAACACAAGGCATGAGACACAAAACTGACACACCCTAAAGACCTAGGGGACACAAGACTGACACACCCTTAAGACCTAGGGGCTTAGGGGTTGATCAAAGATCAGCCTTGCCTATGTGAAAGCGCAGAGCCCTCATAGTTTGACATAAGGCCATGGATAAAAGAAGAAAGAGGACAATGGAGACCTCAATGGATGGTGCAGATTCAATGGAAAAATGCCCAGGGGGTGAATCAAAAGAGCAACCTTTCCTGTGTAGTTCGACACAAGGCCAAAGATAGATGATAGAAGATGATAGAACAAACAAAAAGAAAAGCCCCAGGGGCAGATGAAATGATCGACCTTGCCTACGTGAAAGTGCAGGGGCAATGTAGTTTGACATAAGGCCAAAGATAGATAGTGCACAAATGATAATGAGATGACCATGATAAGGAGATATGTTGATGGAGCTGATATGATGAGTTAGGATAGGCCATGTGATTAGGATGCTTGATATGTTGGATGTGGGTTATGTGAAGCTCAAGGAGGGGATAGTTATCCAAATCATCAAAAAATGAATGGGGAGGATGATGGTATGATTGGAAGATAAGTGATGAAGAGTGATAGGAGGCAAGAAAGGTGTGAGAAATAAGTAGGAGTGATGAGAGGGAGATGAATGGCATTGGATTGCATGAGGGTTAGCCTATAGCTATATACCAATGACAAGGGATGGGGAGATGGAAGGAAAGATAGAGGGAAATGGAAGGATTGATAAAGATGGGGAAATAAAAAGATGTTAGGATGGATGGACAAATGGATAAGGATTTGGAAAGATGGATAGGAAGATAAGGATAGGGATATGGATGTGATGTTTAGATAGATGGATGGGGAGATAAGGATGAAAGGACAAAAAAAGACTAGTGGATGAGAGTATAGGAAGATAAGGATTTGGTAGATGGAAGAGATTACTAGATGGATAAATGGATGGGGAGATAAGGTTGGGAAGGATTGGGAGAGGAAAAGGATTACTTGGAGGGATAGATGGATGATGTCTCCAAGGACTCTATCACAAATAAGGAGATTCCCCCACTCTAGATGTGTCATGTGTGACGAGGCAAGATGGATAGTAGGATGGGTGGCTAAGGGAGTGAGATGGGCATAGATAGGAGATATGGGTAAGGAAGGGATATGGTTGTTTGGCATGATGGATGGATGATGAAGGTAGATGGATGTAGATAATATGCATGGATCAAAAAACTGGATGGGGAGGATAAGGAATATGATAGTGTATGGATGAGGGGAATATATGCCAAGAGGTGTTCAAAGCATGTATATATGTTTTCCCCTATCTAGGTCAAGATCACAAGGAAGATGGAGGGACTAGATACAGATGGGATATCATGGGTAGGATGTGGAAGATAGGTAGATGTAGGAGATGGAGAAAAGGAATGCGTAGGTGGAAGCGACCCCCAATTGTGGAAGTAGACTAGATGGGGGATTTATGAATGACACCTGTTTGCTAGGTTTTCATCATGGTACTTATCCAAGACACTTGTTTGCCAAGTTTTCACCATTGGACGAACTATTTTCTCTTTACTATTTTTTTTTCTTTTCTTTGTTTTTTCTCTTTCTTGATTTTTTTGATTTTTTTTTTTTGGGACTTTTTGGACAAAAATACGGATGGAGATGGATAAGGATGGGGATGAATGGATAAATGGATATGAAAGAAATGTGATAAGGGAATGGATGAGGGACTCAAGCATCATGTTCCATATAAGGTAAAAATATCCCATGTGTAAAGCGACTATTGGATGTTGGTACAACCTTATTAGAATGAATGGATTATGCAAGAGGATGGATTAAAGGGATTTGATGGGGGAGATATGTGGGATATTGGATGGGATGATGGAGTGGATGTGTGATGGGGGAATGTGTTCAAGACCAACATTGGCACATGTGATGGTGAATGTGAAAGGATAGGGGAATGAATGGATGGAGAGTGTGGGGATAATGGAGGAGTTTGGATAGTGAATTTTGGGGCATAGGGACCCAAAATAGATTTAGGAGATGGAAGAGGCGAATGATTTTTTAGTGGATTGGAAACTTTGGATGTCATCATGGATTTTTCATTTGAAGGAATTTCCTCTTTTTTCTTTGGGATCCACATGGTTTTGATTTTAGCTTTAGTGGGCCTTGATGGCCTTTAAGATGGAATTGGATTTTGTATTTGATTTTTCTTTTTGTCAACATGTCCTATTAAGGGGACATGAGGAGCTTTAGAGTCATGTGGATGTTTGGATTTATGCATGTTTGCTTTGGCATCCAAAGTGCTTTTAGTAGCAATGGGATGGGTAGGAGGCGATGGATCATGAATGGAGGGGTGCCTTTGTTGATCCTGATTAGGAGTTAGGAAGTTAGCATTTTTATGTTGTGCACTAGGGATAGGTCGTGGATGGATGAAAGGATGAATAGGATGAGATGGAGGAGGTAAATTTGGGATATAAGGACCCAAAATAGACTGTGTATATAGAGGATGTGTGAAGTTTGGTGGAGGGACATAAGGACCAAAAATGGATTTAAAAGATGAAGGAAAATGGACGGTTGTTTTGAGGTAATATGACAGGGGAGGGGGGATGTCGAAAAATGATTTGGTAGAATGATGGGAGGTGTCTCTCATTCCTTTGGAAGAGGCTTTCTTAGGATGTACGGAGGTTGTAACAAAAAATTTGGATTGTGATTCTTGGGAGATATATCCAAGACCTAATACACTTGGATGTTCTTTGATATGGATGGGCTCTAACATACGTTGCTCATGAAGGCCTAAACCTTTTCCTTGATATTTCATGTTCTTGAGCATGTGATCTCTGTTAGGATGCTTATTCTTTTGGAAGCATGATGTGAGTCCATTAGCAGGTGGAGGAGGAAGGGTGGTGCATATACTTTGTTTTTCTTTTGTAAGAAGACCACCATGGATGAGTGTAATGTTACCAAGGTGATATAAAAGTGGTGGTGGGGTGACAGGGCTAGGCAATGATGGAGGATCATGCGATGAAGATGAGGGGATAGCAACATCCTAATCAGGAGGAATGAGTAATAAGGGATCAAGAGAGGGATTAGGTGGTATGGAAAGATCTAGATTTATGGAAGTGGGTGATAAGGGCTTGTGAGATGGGGTAATTGGATCTTGGGTGCAAAGGGGATATGGAATGGAGTGGACAAGCTAGTGTGATCTTGAGATGGAGTAGATAGGATGGTAGGATCAGGATTTGATTGAGGAAAGGAATGATGAGATGGGATGGAGTGGATGGGATGGTAGGATCTATATTTGGAGGAGGGGATATGCTTGCATGCTTTGAATCAAGCCCTTGGCATGGCTCATTGTGTGTGGGAGGCACGATGATGGAGAAGTGTTTGAGGGACTCCCCAGATGGGGGAGATAGGAGGATGGAGGATTCATGAAGGTCATGGGATTGAAGTTCGGTAATATTAGGACTAGGAGGAGTGGATTGGATGTCTCCAATGGATTGGGTGGATCTAGTAGTAGAAGATGTCGATTCAATGGATTCAATGGGTTTGATGAGCTCAATCGTTCGGACGGTGTTAGGAATGGTAAGGGGAGTGATAGGTGTAGGATGGAGGAGGGCCTCATCACTAGTGATTGTACATGATAGAGTGGGAGGGCATGGTTCCACAACATCAAGATGTGGATTTGGGGATGTCTCTTTTATCATGAGTCCTTGGATGATATTTGGAATGAGATCTTTGGGCATTGTAGGTTTAGATGGCGTGATGGGAACAAATGGAGGATTATGGATGGATGGAGGACTAGGATTAGGGATTGGTCAATTAGGATTAGGAGAGTGGATGAGGTTGGATGGAAGACTAGGAGTGGTTGGTGGAATAGGAATAGGGATTGGTGGATTAGGATTAGATGAGTGGATGGGACTGGATGGAGGACTAGGATTGATTGGAGGACTAGGATTAGGGATTGGTGGATTTGGATTAGAGGAAGGATTAAGATATAATATCGTGAAGGGGGGAGTGATGGAAGAGGATGTGGATGTTGGGTTAGGTTGGGAAGATTGGGATGGTGGGTGATAGTAGGAAGATTTGAATGATGGATTAGGATGGGTAGATTGAGATGATGGAGTAATGTAGGAAAATGTGGACATTGGATTAGGATGGGAAGATGTGGATATGAGATTAAGATAAGAGGATGTGAGTGGTGGGTTATGATAGGAAGGTGTGAATGTTAGATTAGAAGGGGAGGATTGAGGTGGTGGATTATGATAAGAAGATGTGGATGGAGGATTAGGATAGCAATATGTGGAGGTTGGATTAAGATGGAAAGATGTAGACGTGGAATTAAGGTAGGGATATTGGGATGGTGGATTGTGATAGGAATGTGTGGATGCTAGATTATAATGGAAAGATTGAGGTGGTGGATTACCATAGGAGGACATGGATGGTGGATTGGCATAGGAGGATATGGGTGAGGCATGAGGATAAGAAAATTGAGATGGTGGATTAGGATAAGAGGAATATTAGGATGGTGCATTATGATAGGAAAGCGCGGGTGTTGGATTAGGATGGGAACATTGGGATAGGGGATTAAGGTAGAGATATTGGGATTGTTGATGATGATAAGGATAGGATTATGGGGATGGTGGATTACTATAGGGGGATGTGGATGTTGGATAGGATATAGGTGGAGAGGGAGGACATGATGAATATGTGGATGGTGAGGATACTGGATATCCCTTGTCAAGGGTAGCATAGGGACTATTATTAGATGCAGATGAAAGTATGGGGGATAGTTTGGAGTGGTTGGATTTTGGGAGGTGATTGGAAAAAGCTTGCTAGCAATGATACAATAAAGGGGATCTATATTATAATCTTCTTGATCAACAAGACTTTCGTTATCATCATCAACGTAGTTAAGATTCTCCTTGACTAATATTATTGGTTGTGCGGGAGGAGAATAAGAATTCATGATGTTAGATAAAATGGATACGGATGGGAAAGATAAGAATAGATGATTAGCATAAAATAATGGATGATGGAGGAGGACGGATTGGAAGAAGATGGGGGAAGAGATCTTAAGATTTGTTTCGATATTAGAAGATCTTGGGTGTGGATGGACTAAAGCTCAGATTGGGATTTAGGTTAAGCTCAGATTGGGATTGGATTTAAGATGATGGGATTAAAGATCAGATTAGGATGACTAGAGGACATGATGAGATGTGATATGATTGATGCGACAAGATCAGATGATTGATTAGATAAGAAGATGAAATGGATTCTAAACCTAGTTCAGAGATTTGACTTAGATGGCGTAAGGTGCTAACGATCGGATTGGATTGTGAATGGGATGATTACAACACTCAATCTACCTCAAGATGGAAGTAGATTGATTGGGTTGTAATGATGATTTACTAATTTTGGACGGATAATGATTGGGATCAGACACTTAGGCCAATTTGGATAACAACCTCAGAAATGAAGTTTAGAGGATTTAGATTGATGAAACGATGGTGGACACATGATCCAAGGAGGCTTTAGGATACTTCTAAATGATCTGATTGATGAAATAATGAGATTTTTAGAAAATTAGATAGATGAGAAGGATGATTATGGGAAGACAAATGGTGATAAGATCTTTCAGTTGTGGTGAACGACTTAGAGAATGACGGACTTTCAGTCACCTATCTTAGGGTAGGGTCGCCCAACTTGGGGCCAAGTCGCCCAAGTTTGGTTAGGGCCACCCAAGTTTGGACAGGGCCACCCCTATTTGGTCAGGGCCACCCAAGTTTGGTCAGAGCTGTCCTTGTTTGTTTAGGGTTGCCCAAGTTTGGTCAGGGCTGCCCAAGTTTGGGCAGGGTCACCCAAATAATTTTTGGACTTGTCTAAATAGTCGAATGATGTCAATAAAGGGGATGAATGGACAAATGGATTGTCGAGACAGAAAAATAGACATCTAGAATAGGGAAACAGACACTCAGAATAGGTGAATGGATGTTCAGAATGGGAAAATGAACGATCAAAACAAGGAAATACATGCACAAATCAGGTGAACGGATGTTCGTAATGAGAAAAAAGATGCTTAGAATGAGGAAACGGTTGCACGAAATGGAAAAATAGATGCATGCAATGCAAAAACAACGCTCGAAATAGGAAAAATGATGCATGCAATGGGAAAATGATGCTTGGAACAAGCGAATGGATATTTGTAACGAGAAAACAGATGCTCAAAACAAGGAAACAGTTGCACAAAACAGGAAAACAGATGCACGCAATGGGAAAATGACGCTCTAAATGGGAAAATAGATGTTCATAACAAGAAAAAGGATGCTCAAAATGGGCAAATGGATACTTGGAATGGGAAAACGATTGACAAATTAAAGGTGGGATTGACTGTTCGGAGGGCAAGGTCGCCTATCTCGGGGTCGAGTCACCCAATTTGGGACCAAGCCACCCCTGTTAGGGCAAGGTCACCCCTCTTAAGGTAGGGTCACCCCTTTTAGGGTAGGGTCACCCCTTTTAGGTCAGTGTCACCCCTTTTAGGGAAGGGTCACCTATTCTATGAAAATTGTTCAAATTTGACTTGAAAAAAGTGGAAAACAACTAAGACAGAAGGGCCAGGTTGTCCCTACTGAGGGAAAATTCACTCTTGTTAGGGCCAGGCCACCCCTATCAGAGCTAAGCCACCCCTTTCAGGGCTAGGCCACCTCTATTAGTTGACTTGGACTTGACTTAGACAAAAATAGCTATGGAAAAAGACAAAAACATAGCAAACAACAAGCAAAAGGCCAAAACTAACTCATCTAAATAGATACACATTGGTTTAGCACAAAGAAGAAAATTCAAGTAGCACAATCCTAAGATTAGTGTGAAGGTATGGCCAACATGATCCTCTAACTAGGATGAACAAGGCAATTAAGGGAATCTACGATATATGCATGGTACGTGGGGCACAACCATGAACACCAGCCTATCACAAGCATGATTCGAGAACTTCCAGTGAGATACTGAAAGCTCAAACCAACTCTTCACATCTTATTTAGATATCACCCTAGCTTTGATGCTTTACTAGACATGACATGATTGGATTGAGGTACAACTGTCATTCTCCCCCCTTTATATACCCCGCTAGTAACACTTGGTTGGGATCGTCCCTTGGGGTGATGAAATCCCCAAGTAGGTCCTCCTAAAGAAAAGAAGGTACGCAAAAGACTAAGTGGACTATGATTTCTCTTCACCCAGGATCGCCAAATGGCACAAGCGGATTGGATACGTCAACAATCCACCTTTTACAATCATGACAAATAAATTGTTTCACCCCCCTAATTAGATCTATGTGCCTAGTTAAATTGAAAACAATAACCAATAATATAACTAATGAATGTTGTTTTCTCCTCCTACAACAAATATGTTAGAAGTTTTTACTTTTGGCCTTCAACAAATGTGAAATAGCTGCACAAACATTAGTAAAAATAAGCAAAGTCACTGACAAGACAAATTAGAGGGCCAGTACTAAGAAAAAATAAATAAATGAACTTTGAAAATGAAATTTTAGGTCTCTATTTCTACCTCAATTACCTTTGTCCAAGGCAAGGCCACCCCTGTGTTTTGGGTGAGGTAAACTCTGTGAGCCTTAGAGTCACCCCTTTCTGGGCTAGGTTAGCTCTGTTAGGCGGGGTCGCCCCTTTCTGGGCCAGAACAACTCTATTAGGGTGGGGTCGCCCCTTTCTGGGCCAAGCCAACTCTATTAGGGTGGGGTCACCTCTGTGTTTTAGGCAAGGCCGCCTCTATCTAACCTGAACCTACAAAATATCAAAAAACAACAAACATGAATAGAATAGACCCATTTGTGGGTTCCATCAGGTGTGCCAAAAATGTGTGCAAGTGATTTTCCTACCTCAAGATGCAAAAAAAGATGAAATCCAAACGAGAAAAACACTAACAAACACTCAAGATTAGCCTAAATTGAATCCAAACCAAAATAACAAAGAAAAATGAACTTTATACCTTGCTTGGATTGATGAGTTGGTTGGCCCTTTGATGATGCTTGATTGTATGCTCCTTTGATTAAAAATGAATACAATAATGGATGCAAAATGGAGAGGAATTGATGAGGATTGTGATAATGGAAATGGGTGTTGTGATAAGGATGGTAGGTAGATGCAATGAAAGCTAATATGGCTGCAATAATGGAGGATGTAAGCTTGATAATGCTAAGAGTGCTAATGGCTTAGTTGAGTGCTTAAATTCTTGAGCTTCTTGAGTGCATAATGATCTAAATCTTTTATAATTGTCTAAAACTGAGACCAAGTCTTCCAATTTAAAGGAAGAGTCTCTAGAAAAAATGGACAGTTGAGATTTAGCCAACATGGTAAAGATGGAGGGTTGTGGTGAGTTGAGGAATCATAGTTCCTCACATCCTTCCATGTGAAATGTGAGGTGTGAAGAGGACAAATGATGTGGAAAAGGACATGTGAGGTGGAGGTACTTGCAAGTCCCTTGGGATTAGGGAAAGATTTCTTCAAAAAAAAAGTCTTTGTCCCCATATGAGGCTAATGGTGACAAGTGATGAATTTTAGAAAGTCCTCTCTTATTATCATGGAGATGGGGGAAGTTGTTGGGGAAATAAATATGAATTTTAAATTCACATTATTGGAAGTACCATGTTACAAGATCCTCTTAAAGCAAGTCCTTGTCCCATGTGACTGATGTGACCTATGAGAGATTATGGGGAAGAGAAATGCATGGGATGAATAAATGGAATTTAAAGTTCCATTGGAAATGACATGGGGATTGTAAATGAAATTAAAAAATTTATTAAGGGTGTTGGAAGAATAAAATGAAATTAAAAATTCCATTGGGATGTGGGAAGAGTTGACTAAAGGGGGTTGATTATACTAGTTGATGAAGGATTAGAAAAAGGTTAGGTGGCTAATGATGATTAGGAGCCAACTTCCAAAATTTGGAGGATGTGGCACATCCTAATCATGGATTAGAGATGTGTCACATCCCTAATGATGGGATTAGGAGATGAATTAGGATTAAGTGTGGATGGTACATAAAGAGAATTAAATAAGTGGGTTATTTATTTAATTCCTTGGAAGAAAGGGATAAAGCGGGTAAGGTATTTAATTATTTAACTAAATACCTTAGGGATTTAGAAAACTTTATGGGTATTAATTAAATAATAGTAACATTATTTAACTAATGTAAATAAAAGGATATTTAGACAAAATTGGTAAATTTTTCCAAATATAAGTGGTCAAATTTAGATGTCTACAATTCCTTCACTTGAAAATTCTAAGATATCAGTGGTTTGCTTGGACCCCACAACTAGTTCAAGTAATATTTTCCACAACATATCCTCTAGAAAGACAAAGTGATGTACCAATCCAAGTTTTTAACATCTTACACCCTAGGCAAAAAGGTAAAAATCCAAAAAAAAATGGAAAAACAAAAAAAAACAAAAAACAAAAAAATCAAAAAGTAAGAAAAATAGTAAAGAGAAATACAATGTTCTTTGAGTGAAAACCACTTTGTGGCACTCCTAGAATATGTACCATAGTGAAAACCTGGTAAACATGCACTGTGTATGAATAGAACATGCATTATTATCTATCAACACTTTTTCACATCATCCACCCATCTATTTCCTAAATCATGTGTCCAACCACAGCTTGTCACTGATGAAGATAAGCCATTTTATTGGGGGAAACTTCTCGAAGCTAGTCATGGATTAGGTCTTGCAGCATTCAATCATGGTCAAAAAACAACAAAAGTCAAAAACACCAAAAATTAAAAAAGTCAAAAACATTAGAAAACCACAAAGATCAAAAACATGTGCATCAAAACAAAACAACATCATTGGGTTATTCCTTCACTCAAATAGTCTAATATATCAACATTTTCTTGAACCTCATAGCTAGTTCAAGTAAATTTCCCACAACCTATCCTCTAGACACAAAAATGTGATATCAATTATCAATGTTGTTTACCCAAAAAAATTCATGTTTTGAGTCAAATGGTCGAACTATGTGGTTTCTACGTGTACAATGTAGGCAAGGATTTTTAGCCCCCGAGACCCAAGGTCAGCCCCCTTAGGTTTCCAACATGCTTTATTTCACCAAAATACAAAATCCCAAAAACATATATACAATATACAAAATCCAAAAACATTCACAAAACAAAAAAAGTCAAACCAAGGGAACTACGAGCCTCTATGTGTACAACATAGGCAAGGCTTATCTTTGATGAGCCCCCAAGGCCCTAGGTTAGTCCCCTAAAAACAAAACAAAAACATCATACAAATTAGAAAAAGAAAGGCTCATCCTATCATCAACATCCATAATAAACGTTTCAATCATAATAAACAAACCATCCCAATCACCCTTTGGCAAAACAAACAAACAAACAAAGCAAACATCAATAGCTAGAACTTTTAAGAAAAAAAATCACATAAGAGTTGACTATAAACAGGTGAAAATAATGCCAAAGTATGAACTACCTATGTTTTTGAAACAAGTCCCAACAACATCATGAGATATGCCTTAACGGATTTGTTCCTACGATAGACATGATAAAAAATGGATAATAGCCCCACCCTAAATAGATATGGCAAGTGATACTACAACTTTGTTTTTTAATTTTTTGTGGTCTTACTTTTTTTGATTTAGTTTATTGACTCATTCCCATGATCTCTCAAGGATGTCCATAAGGATTTAGAGAACAAGGAATGGGGGAAATTGAGCATCATTTCAATTTTATATTTGTAAGATATTTTGTAATATTACCATGGTGAATACCTACTTTATTGAGTATGGATGTTGTATTAAAATAGTTCAATAATCAGTTACATGTTAGGTGTTTTATACCTCTTTAAGTGACTGGTCTGAAACATTTTTCATGTAACCCCCTTATACTTTAAACAAAGTTTTCGTATGTCTGGTATGAACAAAGATACTCTTTGTTCTCTTTGTTTGTAGAGTCAAATTCCATGCAATAGATACAAAGTCACCTTGGTAATTCATAACTTGGTGCATCATATCTATTTGCTACATCAAACATGGTTTTTCAAACAGTGAAGTCTCTAAAGCAAAGAAAAAGAAACTCATCCATCACTATCCATTATCATATTTCTTATAATTAACATAATCAATTCTATCCATCATCATATTTCTACTAACAAACATTATCATATTTCTTCTAATTAACATCATATCTCTATCTATCATCATATTTCTTCTAATTAATATTCATCCTGCATAAAACATCATCAGTACCATATCCATTCTTCATCCACAAATGTTATCAATACATATCATGATGACAATAAACCAATTAAAAACATCATGTATAATGTATAGGACATTATTTTAGGCTAGTCTGGACCCTTCATTCACCCCATTCCTTGTGAGATATGGAATCAGGTCCCCCCCATTATATGTTGGTGTTTAGTGAAGGAAAGAAACAATAGGATTTTTAGGAGCATGGAGATGATCCCAAAGCAGGTTTTTGGTATAGGGGCAAGGCTTATTACAAAAAATATTTCTCTTCAAAGGAAAAATCCCGGATAAGGCAATGATTGACTAGGAAATAAAAATGGCTAAAGATTGGCATCAAAATCTAGAGGCCAATTCCTATGACAACTCTAGATCTCAGGCTTGACAAGGAACTATTTGGAAACCTCTTGACCATGGTTGGCATAAGCTCAATTTTGATGGAGCTGCCAAAGGAAATCTGAGAAGGGCAAGTATTGGATTAATAATAAAGGATTGTAATGGGATTTTTGTGGTTGGTTACTCGGGGGGGGGGATTAGGGTTCAATCCTCTATGATTGTTGAAGCTAGAGCACTGTTAAAGGACATCTAGTTGGCTATCTCTATGGGGATTGGGAATCTTCATATTGAAGGAGATTTTAAGACTTTAATTAATCTTGGTAAGATTACTAGGATGGAGTACTAAATACATTTTAATTGACATAAAACATCTAATGTCTAAGCTAAATTTTAAGGTGACTACCCATATTTATCGGGAATGGAACCAAGTGGCGGATACTATGGCTAATCTTGGCACCCATTGGAAAATTTCTAAGTGCTAGCGCGACTTGGGGAACCTTTCACTTAGCAATCAAGATTTAATTCTAAAGGACAAAGACTCTTGTATTATCCATGATGTTGAATGATTATGCGAAGTCATTGGCATTATGGGGGGGCCATATTCTTGTCTATTGGGATATGTGGATCAATTTAATTGTTGAGGTGTCCTACAAGTGACAAATTTTGTACAATGAGGTGGAGATCATGTTTAAAAAGGATTTTATGCGAAGTAATGGGGATTACTTCATGATTACGGCCAAGTTGGATCTAGCCTTGCATAATCTTTTGTTGAGATTTGATATTTGCACTTGTTTAAGGGTGGAAATTTTTAAAATAATATTTGATGTGACTTGTGCGCATGGGATGAAGCTCTTAATTGGTCCTTTCTATCTTGCTATTTTGGAGATTTTTCTGGTGGGGAGGAGATTGGGGTCAGCTAAATTTGGTTGCATGAACAACTTTCATCGGGAATTGTGCAAAAGGAACATGGATGGAAAACCTTCGCATTCCATCATTTCCTACCTAGCTGGTCGTAAGTGTTTGAAGATTTGCATTAATGAGATCACCAAGATTTATTTTTGGGATGGTACTCTTCAAGCATGTACTTTGTACATGGCTCTGATTTCCCAAAGCCGCATTGTTTGGCTCAACATTTTATGTAGGCGAACGATTGCTCAAAGTACTGAAACATCAAAACTTTTACTCTCATAGGGTTTTTGGGTTTTCTATGTGCAAAGGAGTGACATGGGTGGCAACAGAGTGTGAACAAAGCCTGATAATTGTGGTGAATTTTATAAAGACCCTCTGTTCTGGCACATTTTCATGGAGGGTGGGCATGCGCCTTTAATGGAGAATTTAGTGGGTCATGGCCCTAAGTTATCCACTCAATTTGCGATCTCCTGGAAGAATCATAGGGTGACTTTGGGTAGTATCCCCTTTGAAGTTAATGAGGAGGTGATAGCCCAAGCCATGGGTTTGCAGTGCTCTGGAAATAAACACCCAAAACATACAAAGTCGCAGGAAAACAAAAGATTGAAGGCTTTCTTTCTTGGCAATGAAGAACCTATGTGCAACCCATCGGGATTTGAAAGAGAGGCTCTATTGTGGCCTTGGGACCAGGTCTTCCTTGCCCTAATGAAGTACATCACCCTAGAAGGTAGATACAAAACCTATTATTTATATCATTTTTTGCTTCTGAATCACCTCTACCATAAAGTTCTATTAAGCTTTCTATTTTTCTTCTTTATGGAATTGGAAAACTCTATTGAGAAATGTTTGGAATATGCTTCTCAAAACTCAAGAGATTCTCCTCCTCTACCATTGCACCAAGGCCTCATTTTGAGGCTCTACCACTTGCATCTTGCTCTTTGTCCACCTAAACCAATCTTCATCGTTAGAATTGAGGAAATTGAACCCCCAACACAAACTATTTCCCTAACCGAGTCTAAGAGGCCTAAAAGGAAAACCCCTCCGGAAACCCCTAAACCTAAACTGGCCTAAAAGAAGATTAAAGGAATTGTTGGGTTAGCCCAGTTGAGTGTTGTTGCTAGACTCTGTGAATATAAGGCTAGCCCTACTAAGACGGTCAACAAACCTACCACAAAAGAGAAAGTGAAAGATGAGGGGAAGGGTTTGATAGAGTTGTTGGCCACAGACAACAGAGGCAAGAATATGGTGGGGAAGGATTCTAAGGGTGAAACTATGGTGGTTGCAATGGTGGAGACTGGGATTGAGATGAACAAGATCAGGAGGTCAGAAAGATTGGCTAAAAATAAAAGAAAATGCAATTAAATTAGATGGATACTGATGAGGAGCGCACTGATAGAAAAGGTGATTGGAACAAGGAGGATTTAGAGGATGCTGAGGAGGACTATGCTGAAGGGCCTCACACCATATCGGATCTCAAAAAATTGCATGGTGAGAACTCAGTGTCCTAGTCCTCTGACCCAGATGTGGAGTGCATCAATAATGTTCAGACTGGGGATAAAGGGGAGGAGCTCGGCATGCTACAAGAAAGGATGGAGAAGATGGAAAATAATTTTAGAGGCTTGACCAGGTTCACCATCAAGTTGGTTCACTTCGTCACCAACACCCTCTCTATTATCATGAAGGACAAGGTGGACATGAAGACTAATGAAGATGGCCTTGAATGGTTTGGTGATGATGTTATTAATGATGTCTCCAAGAATTGGGAGAATGCCTGATATTCTATTGTTGTTGTTTGTACTCTTCAGTTTTTAGTTTGTTGTTTTTGTTTTTTGGCTATGTTATTTTATGTTTTATGGAATTGATCTTTTTTGGCCCTAGTAGCTTGATGTGTTAAGGGTACATCACCCTATAAATGTTGCTTATCTAATCAAAAACATCCATCACATCATAAAATGAGATAGAGTATGATTTATTCATCCACATCAAATTCATACATTAGAAAAGCACCAAAAACACATATAAACATACATCATCATATATCACTATCACATAAACATAAAATGAGGCTGAACCGAAGAAAGTATATCTCATATATATCATCATCAAAAATGGTATATCTCATATATATCATCATCCACAGTGACACAAGTGTGATAGGAAAATACAAAATCGTAACATATATACGAGGTCTTGACTAGACCAATGAATATATATAACACACATGTCTACAAAATTCCTTTGCACCATGAAACAACATGAATATCAAGTACCAAAAAAATAGTAAGACCCCAATAGGACAGAAAAAATACTACTGAAAACTAAAATGATCTGGTTGTCTCACTGAATGATCACCTACAACGGCACCAACACCAACACCATTGTCGCTCGCAACACTCGGCTCCCTAAATCGTGGACCCTGAGAGACCCTATGAATAGTAGCATCATATAAAGTTTGATAATAGGTAGATGCTTGTAGATACTGATCTCGCTTAGCTTGCATACTATCATAGTCTACCCAGAGATTATCTCTCTCTACTGTTAGTAACAGTACTTGAGCCTCTATAGCATGCCATCTACCAATATCGCTCTCTCGATCTGCTTGAAGAGTATCTCTCTGCTTTTAGTAATAATACTTGAGCCTCTATAACATGCAGTCTAACAATCGCACTATCTCGCTCAACCCTTAGAGTGTCTACCAAAGCCTTCATAGCCTTTCGTAGTGCAATCTCTACATCTCTATCCAAAGTCATCTAAGATAGCAATAAATCAGCATCCCTAGCTAGTGGAGGAGGATTTGGAGCCTATCTCTGACCCTGTGTGGGAGGCACCCTCTCATCCTGAATATCTTGTGCCTCATCACGTCGAGCTCGATCCAACTGCTTTGCAATAACCTCAGCGTGTTGTCACTTCCCATGATGACCTATAATGTCTGATCTACCCAAAACAGGATCACCTCTAGGATTAGTAAGCCTCATTAAAGGCCTACACCATGCCCACCACTCCTCATAATCGTGAGTAGTACCTGGATCTACCACTCCAACTGACCAACCCCAACCAATTGGGGCAAGTGCTCCAAACATGACAATATCAGTATCTACATCAACCTGGATACCCCATACATGGACCTCCCAACAAGTTCAACCAAACCAAGCCTCATACACATTAGGAACAAACCCCTATCTCTCTCTAACCTAGCGATAGACTCAATCTGGTAGATAATACTCTATCATAGATGACAAACGACCAAGCAACCAACGGGTCTGTCGGAAGTACACAAGTTGATCTGCATCCTCTGGCCAAACCTTGAAGATCATATAAGGTCTCCATATAAAACCAAGCATCTCATCAAACACACAATGCCAATAATGCAGGTCCCTAGGCAAGGTGTAGTGTATAAGTTCCCCATAATGATAAGAGTATGGATCATCCAGAGAATGATCTTGAATCCCATCTAGATGAGTCATTACAATATGCTCCCATGCCCACACATGAAAAAGTGATACACCTACAGACAATGACCTCTTGCCCCGATACAACACCTCATGCATATCTTAGTAAATATGGACAAGAAAATAGGCACCCCAAGTATATCTTGTACCATGCTCTAGCATACTCTCAATGCATGTACCCCAGCCCACTGCAAACTATCGACCTCATCTATCAAGAACAACCAATCCTAATACCAGTCCACAAAGGACAAGAATGATAGGATTTTCATTTTTAGAATAATTAGATAAATCAATCTTTGTGTCATGAACATCCTCATGTCTCGCACCTAACAAATGTTGCATAGCGCAGGCACCTCATCAAACCTGGTAAGTAACAAGTTCACTATGAATAGGAAGACGAAGAATCCTCCACACATCCTCGAGAGTAATAGTTGCCTCCCCTATAGGAAAATGAAAAGAGGATGTCTCAGAGTGCCACCTCTCCACAAGAGCGGTCAGCATCGTCATATGGGCCATGATCAAAGGCATGTAACAAATATTATGTAGTCCCACAGTCCATCAAGAAAGTCCTGCTCCAACACACCAAAATGGGCAATCAGATCGAACAAGTGACGAGGACGTCTCTCTCTTGTCATAACTGGTCAAATAATTTCCTACGATCATTATGAACCAAGATGTTATGGTTTCACTCTAAACATGCAAAGCAACAAAAAATGACATGAGCATGATGATAAACAGACACATGCTAGGGTTCAGTCTTATCCTTTGCCTCCGGAAGGCTATTCTCCACACCTCTTAGAGTTAGTAGAAACAAATTCATCTTTTAAAGCCATGAATAAGCATCATCATCATCATCATCATCATCATCATCTCCATAATCAAATTCATCATTAGAAATAATTGCATCTTCTCTAACATAAGAGCTTTTCTTAATCATCTTACCTTTTTACTCTCCTTATTTTTGTTATTCAAAGCTCTATTTGGACATCTTCAAGTATAATGACCCATCTTTTTGCAACTAAAACATTTATTAGAAAACTTAGCATTGTACTTACCAGTACCTGTCTTCATTCTCCTTACAAAGTTAGCTTGTATATTGAATCAAACTCCTCCTAATTTGATTCCTTGACCACCTCTGATTTCCCAATCTTTAAAGTAGCCTCAGTTTTTGCACACTATTTTTTCAAAATTCTCTCATTTCAAAAGTATTTAAAGAGATATACAATTGATCACTGGTATATTCATTCAAATTTGTAAATTCTTCAATAATGAACCACAAATTTTAGGGTAAAGGAGGGTTCCTCAAGGGCTTTTAGGTTTTTCACCTAAAAGGAAGGGGGTCTCTTTCACACTCTAAAACTTGGTGGGTTCATTCAATGTTATTGATAAATGAGATTGAATCATAAATAAATAGATTTCTCTAAATGCAATAAACTAAAAATGTAAATGAACTAAAGATGTAGAACTAATAAAATGTACATTGTTTGAAAACACATGATGATATGCAAAATACGATATAATAAAGACTATACTAGACAAGATAAGAGAACAGATAAGACAAGTGCACCTGGAAACAAACAAGGGTTGAAGTGAAAATTGTAGAAGCCTCTGGAAATCTGGAAAATCTACATTTTAGGCCAACTGGGACACTTATACCAAGCTAGATGACTTAGTCCCAGTTCTAGTAAATTGCTCTGAACTCCGTTTCAACCAACTGGTTGTCCAAATATCCATAAATCCCTGACAAAATCATGTAGTGGGACTAAGTTGCCACTATTGGCGACTTAGTCCATTCCAAATTTTCTAAAAATGAGAAAGTGGGGGGTGATCCCACAATATTGGTTTACAATTTTTGGCCAAACTAGACACTAAACTGATTTTTTAAAACTAAATCTTCACTTTTAGGCTCCTATAGCAGTTAAATCATGAGGAATTTGAAGATGATGCAAACTAGTGATTTGTGAAGTTTTGTCTATAAATTCTAAATATATTTTTTTCAAAAATTATGGAATTAGATTGCACTTCTTTTTCCATCTTCTTTGAAAACTATCTTTTTGAAAAAAAAAACATTTTTAAGAAGTGACACTCACCGTATACAACATAACGTTTTTTGTATGAAGGATAAAATTCTAATTTATTTGAATTTAGATTTTTAACTACGATATCTAGAACTTTCATTTGGTTTCATAGTGTTTTATTAAATATTTTTTCCTTAATCAAGTTTTGAAGTCAAACCAATCACAATTCAGACATAGGGAGACTGTATACAATATAACTTTTTCTGTATGTATCAAAATTCAATTTATTTATTTTAATGGATCAAGGACATCAATACCCAGCCTGAACATATTTTTAAATTATTTTTTTCGATAATATGCTATTTTTCCACATGTGCAAAACAAAGACCTTGATTTTCAATGAAAAACCTATGTTTAATAAAACTAAAAAAATAAATGCATAATAAAACCAAAACATATTAATATTATATTTGTTGGATAGCTAGTTCTGAGGACTACCATGATCATTTCAAATAAATTTTAAATGAATTCATTTGATCCCCCAAAAGGTAAATCAAAAGTGATTTTTTATTAGCATTTTGATAGGTGTAAAGGAGACTTCGTTGTAGGTATTGTATAAAACTAGTGGGTTTCTATCCAAGGGGGTTTGATCTAAGGTGGTTTGATCAAACCCTCTTCAATTGGAATCCTTAAAATGAAAATTTTTAAGGCTTAAATCATTATATTTTCTAAAAATATGTGATTTCAGCAAAAATTAGAATCTCCCAGAAATTGTAAACTAGCTTTGTGGGATCACCCTGGGAATGGAAGCCTATAGTCTGCAATCTGCTTTCCCACTAAAATTCGGGTCCAAATCCATAAAATCACCTATAAAACAAAATATATTTTGGTTTCTAATGTGGGGTTTTATTTGTTCAAACCCCTAGTTTGTATTTAAACTTTGAAAGAGATAAGAAATTTGCATAAAACCGTAGCCTTAAGTGTGTCTAAGACTAGGAAATCTGAAATATGATGCAACCCTATTCTAATGTGTAAGAATATGATGCATAAATGAAACTAGAACAATTCAAGACTCATTCTAAGAGATCTAAATCACATTAGAGATGAATCTTGGTGACATGCAAACCTTCCTTAGGCTAAAAATTGAGATAAAATGGAAGATGGAACCACTTTGAAAACAAGTCTTTAGATTGATTTGATGGCTAGTTGCATCTCTTCAACCTAGATTTTTCCATGATTCTCCATAGACATCCATGATCAATCCTTTGCAATCTAAAATATTAATTGAGAAGTGAGATTGAAGACCTGCAAACACCCTAGTTTGCTGCCCTAAACTTCAAATTTATTGTAGAGAGAGAAATGAATCTTCCTGTGGAAGATGTTCAACACTTGATTCTTGATTTTTCTTGTGAAAAATGGCTAAAGGTCCTAAAAACATGACCTAAAAACAAGTACTTATAAGAAACAAGACCTAATTGTTAGTTATTTTGACCTAAGAGGCCGACACCCATGGGGAATTTTTATCAAGTCGGAGATTTTCCCACTCAAAAATGCAAATAACCCTAAAACGGACTAAGTCGCCACCTTGGGCGACTTAGTCCCACCAAGGGTTTTTGAGGTGGGATTTTTGAAGTTTGAGTGATTTGAATGTTGTTTGACAGGACTTGTATGATATCTTGGGTGAAATAGGCCTCAAAGTCAAAGATAATGAGTCTTAGGGGCCTATACATGTTGTTTTAGGGGGTGATTGATGCAAGGGTGTCTAAAGTAGGACCAAATTAGGCACAAAATTGTCTTTTTCTTCAAAGGTTTACAATTTTTAGTGACACATTTAGCCCCCACTTTAGTGCCCATATGACTCTACATGCATATGTAAGCTAAAGGACTCTAAACAATGTAATTTGTTTTCATAAAAGGATACTAATTCAAAGGTGGGAGAATGAAGCCCCCAATGTAGTTACCTACAAAAGCATAATGTTAGGAATTGCATCCTACAACACAAACTCGTTAGTTGTCCAAAAATCCTCTTATCTAATTCCTATCAATAAAATGTGTGGGTAGATGTATGCCCCCCCTTGATTTTGCTTGCTTGACAGAGGTGGAATCAAGGTAGAAATCTAGCCACATCGAGTGAGGAAACACATATCGGAGGGCATTTCCAAGTACCATGCCACATAACAATAGGTGGTTGATTCTATAGGGTGTGGAAACATTATTTCAATGCAACAAACAACATCAAAAGCAAAGTTCACTAGCACACGTTATGTTGTTTTGAATTAAAAGCACTCTAATATGTATAGGATAGTAAGAGTATGAATATGCTTACAAGAGTGTGAGAAAGAGTAAAAAGAATGAAAATGAAGTTATTTGTCACTTACTTGTTCATTTTACCTTTTTGTAGCTTGAGAGTGACAAGAGAGGAGTGAAAGATGTAGAGCATATGGGATTTTACACCTCCGAGACTAGATGTTTTGTGGGACCAGGTGGCATTCAGCGAGAAGCACCACGAGGTGAGTCGATTTTGCCATCTTCGTTTTTTGTTTTTACAATGATTTAATGATGTATATGTGTATCTAGGTTGATTTAGGATCTTGGAATATATTTTTTGCAAAGTGTCCCTTTTGTTCGCAAAGTGTCCCTTTTGTATGCAAAGTGTCCCTTTTGTTCGCAAAGTGTTCCGTTTCTTCACAAAGTGCCCCAAAAGGGTTCTAAAGTGTCTAGGGCCTTAGAGAAAGCACACTTAGAACAAAATTAGTACACTTTCATGATGAATTAGAGTAAAATTGAAGATATTAGATGATTAGAGCATATGTTGATATGTTTAATAGGTACCCACCCATTCACGACAATGTCTGGGTGGAAGACAGTTAAGCTTCTTGAGAGATTTAACCCCCGCTTTGTTAGTGGAGGACATAGATAATTTGCATGTCATGGGGATCTATTAGGCATACCTCATGCCCCCCATGAGGTACCATGATGCGATTTTGATGGCATTATGCAAGCGGTCGAACATAGATACATGCACATTCCACCTACCAATGAGAGAGATGATAGTAACTCTAGAGGACATGCACTGTATACTTTGAGTTCCTATTCGGGGGTAGCGAGTGCACTTCCAAAGAGATTGTACCTTTCATGAGCAGTGGGCGGATATGCAATAATTCCTGGATGGGCCAGTTCATGATGAGAGGGTGTTAGGATGGATCGATCTAGCATTGTTACTTTATTCAAGAGCGCCAATGGTTAGATGGATTATGATGCATATCATCGCATTAGTACTCCTTCTAGATGGATGGGTAGCACACCTCGAGGGTAGGCTAGTGCATCTAATATAGGGGATGGTAGAGTACCAGATAGTATACGCTTGGGGACGTTGCATCCTCACACACTTGTATTATAATTTGGGATGATTTTTTGTTTCGGGAGGTAGATAGTATGGTGTATTGTATGCTTCTATAGGTTTGGTGTCTGGAGTATATCACATGCAATAGGCCTACTGGCTTCCCGTGTCCTACAACAGTTGGGTATCCTTAGGCCTTCAGCTATCCTCTACAACGATTATGGTAGTATGGAGATTTGTACTTTTGGAGAGTGAGGTTCGACCAATTGGAAGAGGATGAGATCTTCTAGAGACCTTATCAGCTTACACTATAGTGGTCAGACTACACTCAAAAGATGAGGAGATTACAGTTGGATAGATTTATGGTTGGTCGACATGATCACATAGTACATCCTTTCTACTATGACTGAGTCATGTGATATTCGGACCGATTCAGAGACCACCTAGGGCATGATCATCTTTCAGGAGATTAGTGTGGAGTGCTCAGAGGCCAGGTGATACAACATAGTTCACTATAGACAACATTGTCAAGAGTGACTCTGATTTCTCTGATCACGATCAATTGTCGGTCTTCGATGTAGATGACATTGATGCAAAATGGGATCATGAGGAGTGGTGGACAATATCATGACCAAATCTCGTGTTTTCGATTGATGAGCCTATAGGAGATGTAGGACCATTTCCAGATGAGGGAGATGAGAGAGAGAATAGATCTGAGGAGACACGCTATAGGTTCATGGACATATTTACCGACATTATTGATTTGGAGTATGATGAGGATGCAAATCCAGACTATGATGGATAGGAGGGAGAGGAGGAGGATGAGGAGGACCAAGAGGAGGATGAGGATGAGGAGCAACCCCTGAGTGAGAGTGATAAGGCAGAAGCTAAGGATCAACATGAGTGGGGAGAGACCTCACCCATTCATATGACTAGATCCTAAGCAACAGTGACAACATGCACCAATACTTAGTCAAAGAGAGGCTAGCACATCATCCATGCCCCCTACATAGGATGAGGTTGATATTGCCCATCCTACTAGAGATATATGTGATGATATTTAATTTTATGCATGTACTTTTTTCTTTTATGTATTACTTTATGCATATATATATCATCATGTGCACTTATTGTATTTTTTTTCTATCTTGCAGAGCCTGCAGAGGATTGGAAGGATCTCTATCATCAAGTAGCTGTGAAGATAGCGTCGGTGTCTATCGACGAGGAGGAGATGAACTCAGATTGTGTGCTTCCACCTATTATGAAGCGAGATCCAAAGTCACTCAGACCATTATTGAGACTATGAGAAGCGTATGAGAGCTTGACGAGACAAGTTTGTTGAGCTGATACTACATCATAGGCATAGACATCAAGGACTCTAGCAGAGTTTGAGATACTAGAGAGAGGTGACATGGCTACAGACAGAGAAGGATGAGATAGCAGGAGACCATCAGGTGGCCCTTGTGTGGATGGAGGGGTTAGATTTTGTGATTAGATTTAGTAGATCATGATCACGATCACGCACAACCATCTCTCGACGTTTGGCTACTGATGCAGCACAAGTACCAAATCCTAAGGGATCTAGTAATCACAGTCCTCAATGACATTGTATATTGTAATGACATGTACAGAAAATGTTTTGATATATATATATATAAGATTTTTGATGTTATATATTTTGTTTTAATGTGTGAATGTTAAATGACAATGTGATTAATTAAATAGCCTTTATAAGATTACTTAATTAATGGCCTCATGATTTAACAAAGCCTATGTTAATAGGTGATCCCACAATACTAGTTTACAATTTTTGGCCAAACTAGACATTGAACTAATTTTTTTTAACAAAATCTTCACTTTCGGGTCTTATAGCTGCTAAACCATGAGGAATTAGAAGATGATGCAAACTAGTGATTTGTGAAATTTTGTCTGTAGATTCCAAATATATTTTTTAATTTTTTGTTTTGGAATTAGATTGCATTTATTTTTCCATCTCCTTCAAAAACTAGTTTTTAAGAGTAAACACCATTTTTAAAGAGTGGTATTCACTGTATACAACATAACCTTTTTTCCATAAAGAATAAAATTCTATTTTTTTCAAATTTAGATTTGTAACTATGATATCTAGCACTTTCATTTGGTTTCATATTGTTTTATTGGATTTTTTTTTCTTAATTAAGTTTTGAAGTCAAACCAATTACAATTTAGATATAGGCAAACTATATACAACATAAAAAAAATTGTATCTATCGAAATTCAATTTTATTTTATTTTGTTGGATCAAGGACATCAATACCTAGCACAAACATATTTTTTAGAATTTTTTTTCTAATCTAATCTTTTTCCACATGTGTAGAACAAAGAGTTTGATTTTCAGTAAAAAACCTACATTCACAAGAAATAAAACATAAATATAATAATCAAATTAAATATATTTAAAATTATACTTTTTGGGAAGCTTATAATAAGGACTAAATACTTACAAAAAAAATATTAAATGAATTTAGTTGATCCCCCAAAATATAAATGAAAAGTGGTTTTTTATCATCATTTTGATAGGTGTAAAGGAGACTCCATTATAGGTATCATTTAAAACTAGTGGGGTTCTATCCAAGGTGGTTTGATCTACAGTGGTTTGATCAAACCCTATTCAATTGGAATCATTTAAATTGAAATTTTCAAAGATTAAATCATTATATTTTCTAGAAATATGTGATTTCAGCGAAAATTGGGATGTCCCAAAAAGTGTAAACCACTATTGTGGGATCATCAGTGATCTAATTAAAAATTGGCTAGAGTTCCTTTTAGATACAACATAAAGATTAAGTATGTTATACACTTATAATTTAAAGTAACATAACACAAGATGAATTTTGAATAGTATGAAACCTAAAGCAATTATAAAAATAAATTAAATAATCACTTTAATGTTCAAGACACAGACATATAATTATTTGTCAAGAATGAAGCAATGGGAAAGCATATAGGATATAATCCAATAGCTCTAACAACACTGCTTTATAATTCATACCATTCAAAAGGTACTAGATATAATATCGACACAAATGTGTGGCATTAATAGGGTCTTTAAGAGGAGTGCCATCTCGCTCTGTTAATGTGTAAGCGCTAGATCCATAATTTGTATTGACCACATATGGGCCTAACCAATTAGGATTGAACTTTCCTTTTTCTGCGTAATCGACAGTAGTGCTTTGTTGATTTTCATATAAAACTAAATCACCCTTGTTAAATATTCGAGGAATGACACCAATATCATGTTTATGTTGTAATTGCTTTGTATAAGCTTGAAGATGCTCAAGGGTGCTAATGCATTGTTCATCAAGCATTTTGAGCCGGTGTAATCGTTGTTGCATATAGGTGTCATTATCGACAAGACCTTCGAGAGAAATCCACAATGTTGGGATTTCTAACTCTAAAGGTATGATGGCCTCAGTACCATAGACAAGGTTTAAAGGCGTATTTCCCATAGAAGAGCAAACAGTGGTGCGATAGGCCCATAACACGTATTGCAATTATGTGTGCCAATCTTTTTGGTTTAAATTAACAGTTTTCTTGAGGATTTGTTCAAGGATTTTATTAATGCTTTTGGCTTGACCGTTAGATTGTGGGTAGTAAGGTGTTGAAAAGCGATGTGGAATATGAAAGGTCTCCAGGAACTTCTTCACATCATTATTTTTAAATGGTGTTCCATTGTCTAAAACTAATACGGAAGGGAGTGCGATGTGTTCCAATAAGAAATGACATATTTCATTATTAATGGTGGACTGGAGAGGGATAGCTTCGAACCATTTGGTGAAATAATCGGTTGTGGTAATGATAAACGTATGTCCACCGAAAGAAGGTGGTGAAATCTTTCCAATTATATCTAGTCCCCACATGAAGAATGACCTAATAAGGATTTGGGAACAAAGCTTAGAATTAGGAGCATGAATCAAATTGCTATGTTCTTGGAATTTGTGGGATCACTTAGCATACGAATAACAATCTTGTTCCATACGTTTCCAATAGTAGCCCATACAAAGTTTTTTTTGTACTAAGGTTTTTCCTCCAAAATGACCTCCACAAGCACCTGAATGGGCTTGTTCAAGGGCAACATGAATTTAAGAATCCTTAAGACATCGCAAGAGAATTCCACCAAAGGATCTTCTATACAATGTATCGGCAAGGATTATGTACTTGGTTGCTAGCTTTTTTAAATGGGTTTGAGTGCTTCTTATTGTAGGCTCAAGAATGGTACCATCTTTTAAATAGTTATATATGGTGTCATACCATTCACATGAATTATCCAAAAATGTTGGGATTACATCATCAAATTTATCACTGATGGAGGGTTTCATGATTGGGTGGATGGTAAACATGACATTTTAGAAAGGATCTGAAGGAGATATGAGAGAAACCACACTAGCCATTGCATCTGCATTCTGATTATCTTTTCAGGGGATGTTATCGATGGTGAACGATTCAAACTGTTCTAACAAATTTTGTATGAGATCCTTATATTGCAATAAATTATTATGTTTAGTTTGATAGAGACCGTTGATTTTTTTAATCACTAATTGTGAATCACCATAGATCTTAATATCTTTAACTCCCATGACTAAAGCAGCATGCAATCCAACAATTAATGCTTCATACTCAGCTGTGTTATCTGTACATAGGAAATTTAGGTTATATTACAAGTGAATAGGCTTTTTTAAAGGCGAAATTAATATAACTCCAGCACTAGAGCCTATTCGACAATTAGGTCCATCAAAGTACAATTCCCATGTGGGAAGCTCTATGGTCAACACACTATCATTGGGAAAAGAATCATTGGTAGGTAATGCTAAAGGAGAAGGACCATCGGCTAAATGGTCGGTTAAGGCTTGGCCTTTGATTATTTTTTGGAAAAAAAACTTAAGGCCACACTCAGTCAACAACATTACCCATTTAGCCAGATGTCTTGATAGGTCTATTTTATTGAAAATATATTTGAGAGGGTCAAACTTTGACATCACTTGTATATTGGCATTTAGCAAATAGTGTCAAAACTTACTAGTAGCGAATACAAGAGCCAAACATTTTTTTTTAATGGTTATAGTGTATTGTGTTTAATAATCTATAAGAGTTCTACTGATGTAATAAACAGGATGTTCTTTTCCTTTGTCATCTTTTTGAGCCAACAATGCAGCAAGAGTGTGGGTAGAAGCGGCGATATAAAGGATGAACGGTTTGTTTGGTATAGCAGGTTGTAAAACGGGTGGAGTTGCAAGGTATTATTTCAAACTCCCGAAGGCCTATTTACAATCATCATTCCAATCAAAATTCACATCCTTTTTTAGGAGGTGTGTGAAAGGTAACGTTTGATCAACTAAGGATGCAACAAAATGACAGATGGCTTGAATCCTTCCTTATAACATGCGTAATTGAGAGATGGTGCGGGGAGGTGGCATGTTAATTATAGCGACAATTTTCTTCGTGTCCACCTCAATGCCTTTGTGAGATATGATAAACCCTAAAATTTTCCCACAATCTACTCCAAAGACACACTTTTTTTAAATTTAAGCACATGTTCTACTTACACATTCGCTCAAAGATCTGTCGAAGAATATTCACATTATCTTTTCTTATTAAGGATTTAGCTAGAATGTCATCAACATAATCTTCTGGGATTTTATGTATGTAATCATGAAATATCAAGGTCATTGCGTGTTGATAAGTTGCACCTACGTTCTTTAATCCAAAAGGCGTCATAACCCAACAAAATGTTCCCCAAGCAAATGTAAAGGCCATCTTATATTGATCTTGTGGGTTGATGAAGATTTGATTATATCCAGAAAATCCATCCATAAAGGACAACAAAGCATGTCCAGCAGTTCAATCCATGATCATGTCGATATTAAGAAGAGGAAAGCCATCTTTTAAAGAGGTTTTGTTCAAGTCACAAAAGTTCGTACATATCCTAACATGATTATTGGGTTTAGCAATGATGACAATGTTTGATATCCAAGGAGAATAATCAATAGGTTGAATGAAACCTACATCAAGGATTTTTCAAGTTCTCCTTTAACATGCAAGGATATCCTATGATTCATTTTTTGTATCTTTTGGTGAACGGGCTTAGCATTTTTAGCAAGAACAATGTTATGAGTGACTATCTTCGGATAAATTCTTGGCATATTGGAATATTTCCAAGCAAAAAGTTTAGGAAAGGTGTGAACCAAGCTTGCAAGATCTTCTTGTTATTCATCATCAAGACACTTCCCAATTTTAAGGATTTTTTCTTTATCATCTATGTCCATTTGTATATCAAGGGTATCCCCCAAGGGGAGTGGGTGATCCCACAATAGCGGTTTACAATTTTTGGGCAAATTGAACACTGAACTAATTTTTTTTAACTAAATCTTCACTTTCGGGCTCCTATAGCGGCTAAACCATGAGGAGTTTGAAGATGATGCAAACTAGTGATTTTTGAAGCTTTGTCTATAGATTCTAAATATATTTTTTTCAAAAATTTTGGAATCAAATTACACTCATTTTTTTCATCTCCTTCGAAAACTAGTTTTAATCAGTAAACAACATAACTTTTTTTGTATGAAGGATAAAATTATAATTTTTATGAATTTATATTTTTAACTACGATATCTAACGAGTTCATTTATTTTCATAGTTTTTTATTAAATATTTTTTCCTTAATCAAGTTTCAAAATCAAACCAATTACAATTCAAACATAGGAGGATTGTATACAACATAACCTTTTATGTATATATCGAAATTCAATTTTATTTTTTTAATGGATCAAGGACATCAATAACCAGCCTGAACATATTTTTCAAAATTTTATTTTGATAATCTACTATTTTTCGATATGTGTAGAATAGAAAGCTTGATTTTCGGTGAAAAACCTACATTCACAAGAAATAAAAAATAAATACAATAATCAAATTAAATTTGATTAAAATTATAATTTTTTGGAAGCTTATAATAAGGACTACATACAACAAATAAATTTTAAATGAACTCATTTGATCCTCCAAAAGGTAAATCAAAAGTGGTATTTTATCAGCATTTTGATAGGTGTAAAGGAGACTTTGTTATAGGTATGGTTTAAAACTAGCAGGGTTCTACCCAAGGGGGCTTGGTCTAAGGTGGTTTGATCAAACCCTCTTCAATTGGAATCCTTTAAATGGAACTTTTCAAGGCTTAAATCATTATATTTTCTAAAAATATGTGATTTCAGCAAAAATCAGGATCTCCCAGGAAAGTGTAAACCACTATTGTGGTAGCACCCGAGTGCATTTGACTTAGGAAATTTTGGATCATATGGTTCCATGCTTGTGAGAGTGTCATTAATTTCAATAACATTGATCTCAATACTTATCATACCACAAGAGGCGTTTCTCTTGGAGAGAGAAGTCTTATCTGAAGCACCTAACAGGTGTTTCAAAGCTTCATTGTCATTAACATAGTCGACCGGTGGGGAATCCATATTAAGGAATTTGGGATGTTTGAGCATGAGATTAATTCTTGGTGCACATGTGATTGTGGTGATGTTGATTAATGGTAATTGATTTTCTTTTGTGGTTTTAGAAAATGAAAACCCAAAACCAATCTTAGTCTCCTATGTATTAGGTTTAATAGGAACTCGAATTCCTTGCTCATTCCTTCCACATCCTTTACCATTGTATCCTAATTGTTTCACAAGATCGTAACCTCGTCCATAAAGTCTTTCCATTTCCTATGGGTTGGGTGGTTGTTGGTAATCTATTTCATCAAAAAAAATTGTATACGTTGTGTTTTCTTCCAAAGGAGATGAGATAAATGGGTGGGAAGGTTTTTCTTCATTCTAGGTAGAGAGGATTGTTGGTTGTTCTTGTTTTTCATCCTCTTTTCATGTGATTATATACTTGCCCATAAATGAAGGTGTGAATTCTAATGATCCCCAATCATCACCATGTAAGTTAGACTTTGATTCATCTTCTTAGTGATTCATCTCAAGAGGGGCTATGTTGGAGGTGGGAATTAATGAGTTGAGAGGACTTTTAATTCCTTTTTCAAGTTGTAAGAAACTTTTAGGCTCGGGGTCTATGTCAATTTGATAAAATTTGAAATTATAGACATATTTAATTTTGCAATGAAGGGTCAAGGGTACTGCGTGCATCTCATGAATCCATGATCTTCCCAAGAGGAGATTATAGGAAAGGTCATAGGGCATGACATGAATAGGAGTTTGCAGCGTAACCATTCGGACGATAGTAGTTAAATTAATGACACCAAGCGCTTGCTTTGTAACATTGTCAAATCCTTTAATAGATAAGGAATCAAATTTGATTTGTGATTTATCCACACGCAATCTATCAAGAAGCTCCACGCTACACACATTAAGGGAAGAGCCATTGTCAATAAGGGTCCTTTTGATGCCTATCTGATCATATTGGGCTATTATCATAAAGGCTTCATTTTTCTCTCTTAATTCTATAGGCGGGAGCTCGTGTTGATAGAAGGTAATGTCTACATTGACTGTATTCATTCCTTGTATGAGAGCTACCACATCATTTGCATTTGTACCAGGAGGAACCTATATCTATTGCAATGTTGTTCGAAGCAT
>CM021105.1:37358890-37412113 GCA_007115665.2 Sequoiadendron giganteum
GCTATGCACATCAACTGTGTAACTTCAAATTAGGTCGGCACCAAAACACTTATGTGGCAGATAGAAGTAAAAGTGGACCACACTATTCCTTATCTAGGACCCAAGTCTATAACATCATGCTACTACACACTTCTATAAACACTAAACATCCACTAGAACTAGTGTAATCACCAAGGTTAGTTGTTACCCTTGTAAACACTATTAAATTTTTAAGTACATGCTTCATTTGATTCAACAACAACCCACATACAAGTCTCACCTAAAAATAACCTAGAATATTCCAAAAACACCCTGAAATCCAACAAAATCCTTTGTAAAAACTTCCACTTGAGAAATGTACACACATAATAGACTTAAACAACTCTGTGATACACTGCAACTTAAAAAACTTACTTCCAAAGCACCAAATCTCAAACCACTTCAACTGAAGTAAGATACCTACACCATTAACACACCTTCATATCTACAAGACTTGAAACCAAACTATGGAGAAACATAGAGCAAAGACATTTCTCCCAGACACCTCTATAATACACTATTCACATATTGGTGAACACAACCTCTTCTGTATAGGGATCCAACACACCAAATTTTGAATACAATACCTCTGAACACCTCTGATCAATATATCTGAAATGCATAGGTATATCTTCAACCTAGAAGAAATGTGGAGCAACATCAGAGCACTATTTTGTAACCCATAATAACATTGCAAAACATGGTTTCCTCTTTTTATCATTTTTTCTCAAAAGAACTTGGAAACCAAGCCTGAGAGACACATCCTCATCATATTGAACACTTCTTTAGCCATAGATAGAATCTTATCAAAGCAACACTAGAGGTTGACATCAGTAGCTTATTAATGACAACATAATGCAATTAATCAAAGCATAGATAATACCAACATACTCTTGCAACAATCTCCCTCAATAATGATCTTGTTCCTTCTTATACAATTGACATCAATGACAACACAATCTTGTTGACATCAATGACAACACCAATCTGCTCATACTTACAACACATATCTAGTGCTCTAATACCATGTTGGAGTTTATGGTGACCCCCAAAACTCCTAGAAATCACCTAGAATTGATTACCTATCATAACTGAGAGAAAAATCAAGATAGATTTTCTCAACAACTTGAGAATTGTATTTATGTAATGACCTAAATGAATGATGAATCCTTAAGAAAAGGAAAAAATAAAACCCTAGATCAAACCATAGGTGAGGATTAATTTAGATCATGAAAAGTGCCCTCATCGTATGCAATGAGATAAGATGACCTAAAATGGCTTGATTTAATAATATAAAAACACTCCTAATTTTAGCTTAATTGAATAAAGTAATATGAGTGTAATAATTAATTAATGATTAATTACTTAGTATGTGATTTTTCTATCTACTCTAACAATCATTATTTTGATATTTTTATAAAAGAAAAGGATAATTGAGTTGCTAATGTGTTGGGTTACAAAAGGAATACTATGGAAATTTCCTCAATCTGGAAACAAATTTTCAAGAAAAAATGTCAAATAATTCTCTAGGATATAAATTTTGCAAACAAGTAAAAAATGCAATATCATAACATCCTCGAGATGTAAAATATGAAGGGTATCGATTTTAATCAAATAGAGTAATGAGGCATAAAGATAGAATGTATATTCCAAATCAAGGTAGATTGACGAATCTTGTTTTGAAATAAGTGCATTGTGCTCCTTATTTAGAACACCCAAGAGTAACAAAATTGCTATCAAAATTGAAGATACTTTATTTTGGAAGGGTATGAAGCAATATGATGTAAGGTTTGTAGTTGGATACTTAGAATGCCAATAATTCAAGGTTGAACATCAACATCAAGTAGGATTGTTATAGCCTCATAATATTTTTAAGTGGAAATAGAAAGTTATTCATATGAAATTTGTCCAAGGTTTACTTATGTCTAGAAACTATAATGACATAATTCTTGTGGTTGTGGATAAAATTAAAAAGGTAGCTCATTTTATTCCAAGAAAACTTATTAATGGGGAGCCTATTCTACTAGGAAGGTTTCTGCAAGAATTTTTCAAATTGCATGGGTTTCTTGATAAAATTATGTCAAATAGAGATACATGAATGATTTTGAGGTTCTAAAAAACCTTGTTTTTAGCATTGGAAACTCAATTGAGTATAATTTTAGTCTACCATCCAAACATAGATAGTCAAAATGAAAAATTAAATCAAGTGTTGGAGGACGTGTTAAGGATGAATTGCATGGATCAACAATACAAGTGGGAGAAGAACCTTCCATTAGTCAACTTTTATTATAATAAATATTTGCATTCTTCTATTAAACCTTTTGAATAGTTATATGGCAAAAAGTGTTGAACTCCTATAAGTTGGGATAAGCTAGAAGATAGAATTAGCCTTGGTCCATAAATGCTAATGGAAATGGAGGAGTAAGTTAAACTAATTCAAAAGAGACTAGCATAATAAAATGATATTCATAAGAGTTATGTTGATTCCAAGCATACTCCAAAATAGTTTTAGGTTGGAGATAAGTTCAATTAAGAGTCAAATCTCATAAGAGCTCAATAAAGTTTGTCAAATCGGTCAATCTAGCACCTAGATATGTGGGTGCATTTGAGATCCTAGAAGTAATCAATCCATTTTATTATATAGTAGCTCTAATTCTTTCTCTTTCTTGTATACATAATATCTTTCATGTATCCTATTTGAAAAATTATTTATCTAGTTTTAATCATGTTTATGATTGGAATTATCTTTAGGTTCTAGATCTAGGGGTGGTCACGATCAAGCCTCTCAAAGTGCTTGAGATTCACAAGCTTTTCTTGAATAACATAGAATTCACTTAGTGTAAGGTCTAGTGGGACTAGTATTCAAAGGACAATCCATGTAGGAATATTATGAAGAGTTCCATCAAAGATTTCCTAATGTGTTTGATTTAGTTAATCTTAATAAAAAATATTGCCCTTGTTTAACACTAAGTTTCAATTAAGTCATCAAGGATTATGATCTCTAAGGGGAAGGAGATGGGAAATGCATGTGTGTGTGTGTGTGTCTTCCATTTTAAAGATCTTTTTCTTACTGGTTGAGTGCATGGTTTTTACATTCACAAAAAATATGTAAATATATGTACTTCTATATATACTTTTATTTAGATATACACACACATATAATTGCTTTAAAATATAGATATATATTATATATAGATATATGTAGATATCTATACTAATTTATATGTAATAAATATATATATATATTAGTGAAGAATAAAATACATTGATTGTATTTATTAAAAATATTGTGAAGATACTAGAGAATTAAAAACTCAAGTAGAGTGAACGATTGTAGAGTGGGAGTGGTGGAAAATATGGATATAATGGAATATATAAACTTAAAGGTTTTAGGGAGTATAATAGAAAGAAGAAATCAATGAAAGGAGGTGGTTGTGACAATAAGGAAAGAATGAACCCTATAACTTGACAAAGACTTAATGTAGAGATAGTGTTATGTTGTTCTTACTAGAAACTATTTTTTAGCATTAAAAATCATGGTTCTTGAATATGCACATTGTTTATATAAAATAATTAGGAGAATGGTGAATATAAGTCTCTCTATGTATATATCAGTTTGAAATTATTTTTTGTATTTTTTATTAAAATAGATGTTGAAATTATTATGGCCTTATTGAGTTTGCAAATCCCTCCCATGGGTCTATAATTTTTTTTGTTAGGAATGCATAAAAATGCCATGTTAGCAAACATGGTAATATTAGACCAAGTCTAGGATTTTTTGCATGATTTATTTACACATATATATATATCTCAGCCATTATAGGCCTGTTATCACCACATATTTAAATGCAAAGGGATTGCTATTTTCCTTCTATTGGTTCAGGACCCTCAACCTTGTTTTAGTCTAAAAACATTTGGGAATAGTTTTTAATTTCTATGGATTTTTCAAATATATACAAAATTATCAATGTTTGTACACTCTATTATCACTTAGAAATAAGTATGGTTGTACCTCATATTGGTCTAGGAATATGGTTATTTTACCTTAGATAGGTATATGAGTATTGTGAATACTTGTTAACTTACCTTTGACATTACCTTAAATAGGTTTGTGAGTATTGTGAATCATACTTGTAGTATCACTTGACCTTATACATGATTTCAATCATGAGAAGCTCCTATTATGATCATCAAAAATACGCACTATGTTGTTTAAATATTTCAAGGTTTGAATATTGTTGGGTTTAATATGATTTGATGTTTAGAGTAGGGAATGAGATTTAAATGCCACCTAGATTTTTGTAATCACTAGGCCAATAACTAAAGGGTCGTTACACTATCTTGAAGTTAGAAAAAAAAAATCTTATGTGTAATATAACTTTATTATATATATATGATATATACACATGTACAAATATAAATATATAGATATATCCTTATATAATTCTTACTCCTATACATACTATTTGAAACAAAGAAAAAGAGGTTCACCCAAAATGCATTAACCAAATGGATGAACCTAATTTTACTAGATGTTGTTTCATTCAATTAGGAAGGTTATAATGCCTAAATAACAATTAAAAACAACCCTAACTATTATAACAACATTAATGAAGGTTTTAAGATGCTGAAATGATGTGTACCCTTTTGGAAAAGTGTTGTTTCAGGGCTCACTCAGGACTCATTCGCCCAATGGTGAATGGGTCCCTGCTAGGGTTCTGCAAAAGTGATTTCTAGGTCCTATTCTTTAGTGTCTACACTCCCAACTCCTAGATGTTCAGCTCCTAAAAGTCAGAGATAAAGTTTGTAGAGTACTTTCTGTGATCTTGCAATAAAGATGACAACTTTTACAACTTTACAATTTTGAGAATTTTGATTTCCAATCTTGTTCTCCACTTGATCTTCAATATAAAACCTGCAATCACACATCAAGAGAGAAGAAAAATTATTGATTGTTAGGGAATAGGGGTTTCCCTTGGTCAAATCAGGTTTTGATAATTAAACCTTATGATGAAACAATGAAACATGAAACATGAAACAATGATACCTTGGATGAAGTCTTGGATGATAAATCAACAATCAAGGATGAAGTGGTTGTAAGTAATATATATCTTGATATTGAATTTGGATGTGAAACAATGCTTAAATTGGATCTTCAAGGCTACATCAACACATTAGCTCAACATCATGCATGATGCACTATGCCTTTGACATGATTATATGACCTTTCATTGTTGCAAAAAAACTTGAATAATATACTCTTGAATGCCTCTAAAATGCTCTTGAATTCTCTATAATTCTCTTGTGAAAGTACTCTTGATTGCTTATGAAGATCTAGTTATGCTTAGGTATGAAACATAGTGAAATAACCTTATATTTATATGTATCTTAATATTTAATCCCAAATTTTAAATAACACAAGCTGACATCATATATAGGATTTAAAATCATTAAAATCCTACCACAAACATGTTCATAAAGGGGTGTTCTAAGTTAGGGAGGATGGCGAATGGGTCCTAACACACTCAACTAGGACATGCTTCAGGGATATGAAATAACATGCAAAAAGGGGGCCCTACAACCTAAGAAGGACCCATTCACTAGGTGACGAATGGGTCCTAGGTCAGTGTAAAAGCACAAAGTTGTGTCACACTTTATAAAGGAAATAACCAATGTTGATCCAACTTTTAAACTTGAATCACTAAAAAGTGGCACATATGTTTTGAATTTTGAAATGATGTGAACTAGTAAAATGTGTATATTTTAGTATATTTTATGTTTTTTTTTTTTTTTAAAAATAAAAAATTATTTTAAACTAGTTTTTAATAAACTAACACTATAATTTAGTTGATGATAAAATGCTAAAAAATGAAGTTGTATGGGATGTCAAACTTTTTATAGTAAATTTTACTTTTTTTCTTTCAATTTTTTTGTGTCTATTTATAACTTGAAACTTTAGTGCATGGATATTTTTTTTTTCAATTTTGATAAATATATATTTTTAAATAAATATTAAAATGTGCATGAATCAAAAAATAGTTGTTTCCATCGGACATCAACTTTCATATTTAAAATTTTATCTAAAATGGAAAAAAAAATAATACCATCTTGAAATAGATTGTTTTATCTAGTGCATCATATTTTTTTCAATTTTTTTTAATAAGTTTTAGTATTTTTCCTTGGCATGGTAATCAACCTAATATTTTGTGTTGATAACCTCATTTTAGTAAAAATAAAATATAAAATATAAATAATAATTAAATTATTAAAATAAATATATTTTTGTAAACTACACTTATGGATCTACAAAAGAGTATTTTTATATTTTTAATAAGATTTATTTACATTAGCAAAGAGTTATTGAAACTTCAAGTTTTTCAAATAATTTATTTTTTTTGGTAAATTGGACTCAAAGTGGTGCTCCATATATTTTTAGCCAACAATTTTAGTTGAAAAAGTTGTGGAAGTTTCTAACTTAGCTAGAATGAATCTCACTAGATCATATGTTTGACCAAAATTGATTTTTAGTTAGAAATACTTAAATTTAGTTGTGTTGATAAGTTGGTTGAAAGTGTGACATAGCTTTGTGCTCTTACTAGCCTAGGACTCAAACCTTGCTAAATTAAGTGTTGTGAAACATTATTAATGAGTGTCGGGCTTTATCCCTTAGAAAATGCAATAAATTAGGCTTGGATTTGAATTTAAGGGGCCAATTAAGTTCTAATTAATCTCAATTGATTAATAAAGCCCTAGATTAATGTGAAAGTGTAAAGATACACTTTACAACATCCTAAATAAGGAACAATTAAGTCCATTTTGTAAAAATGGGCCCCACACTTAATGTGAATGTGTAAAACACATTGCAACACTAAATCAAGGCAACATTAGGCTCATTTATTGTTAATTATTCCCAAATTAAGTAAGGAAAAGGGATACTTTTTCTGTTACTACACTATTATATTGGTAAGAATGTAAATATACATATATATATGATGATGATGATTGATGATATACAATCCATATATATAATTCTAAATATACATATATGCATACATACATATAAAGGTATGGAAATATTATAGCTAGATATAGAGATAATCATGAATACTATTCAAAGGAAAATATTTTAATTAGTATCATACTTGTACCTTGGTTAGTAAAATAAACTTAGGTATATACTTTAGTATTGGATAATTATATAGATTGATTTTAATACTTTACTATTGCATTTAATTTTATTTGACCTTCTTTAGGTCTACTTGTTGCATACAAGTATTTGTATTATCTAAATTAGGATATTTTATAAACTAGTTTATATAATGCTCAGGACAAAGAAAGACACAAGTACTTAATTACTAGAATTCATTTATTTTATTATAAGAACAATGAATATGAATTATTGTTAGAAAATTTTATCGTCATATGAGTAAGTATAACTAGAATTATTTCATAAATTGGATATGTTTGATTATTATGAGGAAAAATTATAAATGTTGGTAGAATTATAGAAAATAGAAGTTGTGATTAATTTTGTTAACTTGATTTTATGATAGAAATGCATTATAGTGCACAAAAATAACATTATCAATTTAGTTAGAACCATATCACACACTTGCCTAGGTGATTTTTGTTGGCAACAACTTTGAATCATCTCATCACGACTGTGATAGGATAATTATTTGAAATGCATATTGAATATACTCGATTTATTAAACTATCATGTGTGCTTCGTTGTGGAATTATAATTCTTGATAACTAGTTTGAGATAGAGGTGTGTGAACATATGACACACATATCCATCATGGAATGTGTATTTTTATTAAAATAATTGACCAAAGTAATGTAAAATAACTACTTGCATTATCAATTTAGAGTGTCTATTTGTTTATAAATTAGTCGGATGTGTCATACTTAGCTAGAGATAATCTAGAATCATATGATAGATCTTTTGTATTTAGACACAACACTAGTTCTCAAATGGTATGTGATGACCTTGATGATTTCCTTCTTTTGCTACCTTTGTGAAGGGAAGAACCACTTCCTAATGAAAGGTGTGCAAAGGACCGCTAGTTTATGGTTAGAGGAAAAGAACTCAGGTGATGCTCTCCCTCTTAAAATTGAAGAATGTTAAATTGAAAAGGTAAGCAACATTTACAGGGTGTTGTACCCTACACAAAGAGCCACCAAGGCCAAAAAGGAACAAGTCTAAAAAGCTAACAGTAAGTCAAAAAAATAAAAAAGACAACACTTTAATAGCACAAAGACCACAGATAGACAACAAAGACACAGAACAATGACATAGGCAACAGCTAATTGGAATTGTCCCATTTTTTGAATAGGAGGTCCACAGCATCATCATCGACCCAGTCTTGATTCTCCTAGGCATTATTGCCCTCCAACTCCTCCTTGATAAAAATGGACAGGGTGCTAGTAACGAAGTGACCCAACTTCATTGTGAAGCAGTTCAGTCCTCTAAATATTTTATTGATCATGTCCATCTTCTTCTCCAAAGTACATAGCTCCTCCCCAACATCCATCGTTCTCGAGACCTCATCAAGCTCAGCAACCATGGGGTGCGAAGAGTGAGGTGTTGAAGTCTCTTTCGGTATCTTGATGTCGTCCAGGGTAAACTGGGGCCCTTCCACATTTTCATCCTCATCCTCCTTGGTCTCCTCTTCCTTATACTCCTTGTTGTTAGTCTACTCCTCCTCCGAGTCCTCAATAATCTATCTTTTTTTATTATTTTTCGCCAATCTCCCAGATCTCCTTATGGTAGTCTCCCCTCCAGTCATGACCATGGTCCCCATGATAGTATCACCTTTAGAATCTTTCCCTATTATATTCTTCCCTTTACCCTCCTTCACCATCAGCTCCGATGCACCTTTTTCACCATCCTTTCCTTTTTTCATAGTGTTGGCTCAGTAAGCAAACTTTGTTGGGGTGGCCTTGAGTTCATAGAGGCTGGTCGTGACACTAGTATGCACATTACCCGCTCCTCCTATAAAATTGAAGAATTTTGAAGACTTGGTTAGTCAGAGATATTATCTCAATTTCACATGAGACTTTTATTATTAACAAATTGTAAAATTTATATAATATGACATATCAGTGATACTTGTAATATGTACTTTTTGTAATGAAATATTGATCAATTACATATGATGTAACATCTAATGAATGAATGCTTGTCTAATGATATAAATAAATTGCACATAATTTTTTGAATTTTATATGATTTTATTAGGATTAGTTGTGATGTATTTCATTATGTTAAGAAAATATGGTATTTATTAGAGAATTTCAGTATGTTTAGAGTAGATGAATCGATGTTCATCACACATATATATCACACAAAGTAATACCGTGTTAGTAGATAATTATTTTAGTAGCTTGTTTTTGGTAGATCTCATGGGTAATTATGACTACAATATTATAAATAAACTTATACTATCTAAAGAAAAACACAAGTTGAACTTCTAATCACAAAATAGTGTTTGTAGATTGAATGCTTTATTAGCGATTTCTCTAAATCCATAAAGCATTTAGCAAATCAAAATAGTTATGGCCATTCTAATAAGCTAATTCTAATGTAAAATATTGAGGAATGGGATAATAAGGCTAAAATGAAAGACACAAGCAATTAAATATTTCTAAATTTGATGATTCTTTTGCCAGAAAATAGTGACATGGCTTCCACTTTTGAAAAGATTCATAGCCAATTTATGCTTCAATATGTGAATTTGAAGCATAGACAATGTAGTGAACTATTTTACATTTAATGCCTCAAAGAAATACGGTCTCATGGAATGCATAGAAGAGTAGATTATTATGCTCTTCCATGGGAGATTTAATAGTTCCTTTGCATTAAAAAATAAAATTATCAGAAAATTAAAACACAAAGAAAATGTAAACATTTTTTTTTAATATTAACATAACAACTTAAAGTGCATAAGTATGGGAGGAAAATGATCAAAAAATTAATAGATACACTGATGCAGGAGCATCTAGGGTGTAAGAGAAATTTTGCATCACCCAAAAAAATGTTGTTTCTTTTCAATAAGGGCTAAATTTGGTAGAGTTACTATTTTTCTAGTAAGTTTGCATTTATGTGCGATTGGATACAAACTATTACACAAACCTTCAGAATGATGAATTGAATCCAATGGTGAAGAAATCACTTCAATATCATTCCATTTGTGAGATTAACATTTCAATTTCCAAAAATCATGTTAAAATATTCAAAGTCAAATTTTAGGCCCTTAGAAAATTGGTGGAAAACCAAAGTAGTCTACCTTTAGAAGCTAATCTATGGCCAAGCGTCTTCTCGAGAGCTTTCTGAAAAGGTATTATAATTGAAAATCCAATAGTCAGATCGAAAGTTATGACCCTGCGAAGTTTCACTACAAAATGAAATACAATTTTGAAATATCTGGGGATTGGGGTTACACTTTCTAGAAGATTGTGAGGCGGTTATACATTCCAAATAAAGGATGTGAAGGGGGTTATAGAGAGGGAAGAGCTGAGTGGATAGTGGCTCCAATTTGCAAATTTATAGATTTATGTAATAAAAAAGCCCATGTGTTGTCAATTGTAAGGTTGTAATTTCAATTTTATTTCAATGATAATATAAAATCTTTCCTTCTTGCATTTTGTTTGTGCGATTCTTTGTTTTTGTTTTGAGTTTTAGATTATAAGGGGAGTCCCCTTCATCATATACCTTCTAAGAGAATCACTTCACAACAGATATAAACTTGTGTTCAATTATGAACTACTAAACTGATAGGAAAATGCAGAGGTGGGTGAATAGTGCAAGAACAAATCTTATGAGTTTTTTATTGACCAAATATTGTGTGAGATTTTGATTGAATAAACATGGTGTAGGAAATGAGGGTGGTTAAACCCTACGAGAATGTAATCCTTCAAAATAGTGGAAACAACAAATGTGAATTGCTATAGGAATGAAAACAACAAATGAGAGCTAATATGGGAACAACTACGAGAACAAAAAATGTTTGAGTTAAAGGGGGCCCATATGGTTGACCATTTGAACAATGCTTAGAGTGTGTTGTTTAATCCTGACCACATTTTAAAGTTAGATTTTTATGATGTGATAACTTTAACATGTTTATTCATTGGACCCATGTGGGGACAATTTCCCCTTGACTCTATTTTATTTAATATTTTTTATAAAATTATATATAAAGTCTTAATTTTTTATTTTAGCTATAATTGATAGTGACACCAAATAAATGATTAATTCATTAAAATTTATAGTTTGGATAAAATCACTTACAATTTGAGAGGATAGATAATGGGAGAAGGCTTGAAAAAATTCATGTTGGGAAGATTGATTTTGAAAAACATTATAATCGCATTGATTAACTTTTTATCTCTAGATGGTGTTTCATCTATCTTGATTTGTCACAGGTATTAATATTCTTAGTAATTTGATTCCTCAAATAATATAACCCATGCCTTTAGTGGGTAGTAAAACCAAATTGTAGACCTTTGATGTCATAAATAATATATTCATGATACAACAAATCATATTAAAATAAAAAAGAACTTTTTAAAGTTGACTTTGACTTATCATATTCAATATAAAAATAAATAATGGAAAAATATTTCAGTATTTTCATGAAATAAAATAAACATAATTAGGGGAAAGGACCTAGTAGTTGCCCACCCTAACTTCATACACCCTAAATTCCTAAATAGTACATTGAATTTCAACTATTTGTTTTGGGTTTTTTCGTATGTGACTTAAGAGCTTAGAACTATTGTTTTAGCTTTCAGATAGTTATGACAAATGTAGGAGAATTTATTATGTGCACAAAGGTCAAAAATGGTCATTTAGAAGTGACACCCAATACCTATTCATAGATGCCATAATAAGCATGCGCTACACCCACCAAAAAAGTCTGCACAACTCATCCAATACATATTCCTCTAATAAATATTTTGACCAGTACTTATGTTCAAATGTTCCAATAACCATACCTTAGAAGTACCAATAAAGTTGCACTACTCCTATTAAATATTCAAATTTTAACTATTGAATATACAACTGAACTGCTAGACCTTTTGGGACAACTCTCTCAGCAAATTCCAAGAAAGAGAAAATCAAATATACAATTCATTGAGAAAGGACGTCAAATGTCTGCCGGCACTCGTCTCGTCATCATCGACCAAGACTATGACAAATATCATTTTAGAGTCTTCCCATTACCCATTAAATATGAAGGCCGGCCTGGATCGGATCGCAATAAACTCAAAAAAAGACGTTTAGTTTTGTCTTTACCATTTTTCTTTTACGTTGAGTGTTTCCGCCACCTCATTCAGCTGTCCACCATTATTGAAAACTATTTCCCAACTCCCAATCTTTGCTGTGGTAATTGACTGACTCATTCAATGCAAACTCTCTCTTATGGACTCATTCAACCTTACCTTTCTCACCTCATAAACATCACATTTTCTAGATCTTTGTTGATATCGTGTGGGAAACGAAAGGGTGGGTAAAGTGTTATAAATACTCTCATACCCCTCTTCTTACCATTCATTCCTTCGCTTCGCTCCTCTATTATCTTCTCTTCTGTTCTGGGTATACTTGCTACTCTACTCTTCTTTCTTTCTTCTTTATTTATTTATTTATAACGCTCACACTTATTTAGTTACTGTCTGATTCTTTTCAATCAAACATTGTTGCAGGTGAGATAAACCAGTTGCCAGTATGAAGAGATTCTCTGCTATGCTATGCTTGTTTATTGTGATAATATGTTGCTCTGTGAGTGCCACCTGCTATCCTTCATGTTTCCCACATGAGAGAGATGCCCTCCTTGCTTTCAAGAATGAGTATTTTTCAGATGGAGCCAAGCAATATGAGTCATGGAAAGGGTTTAATTGTTGCGAGTGGCGTGGTGTTGAATGCAGTCAATTTTCCTCCCACATCATCCAACTCAGCTTCTCCAATAATGGTTTTTACAAAGCACTTGTTCCAGTTTTGTTCCAATTAAAATCAATGGAATATTTGGACTTGAGCAGGAATGATTTCACCGGCATCCTACCTACAGGTATTCCTATACTTAGCCATGTTCTATTTGTAAAATTTTAGTTATATATTGATAATAACAATATTATTTTGTGCTTCTTGTTTATTTAAATATAATTATGTCTTTTTAAATGATAATTTACTTTTAATTATTAATATTGAATTGTTTAATATTTTCAGAAATTTTTGGTCTTCAAAAATTGAAGCATTTAGATCTCAGTTGGAATAGATTTGAAGGTGAGATTCCTAGGGATGTTGGCTCCCTAAACACTCTGACTTACCTCAACTTGGCCGGGAACTCATTCCAAGGTATAATTCCATGGCAGCTCAGTAATCTCTCTCAACTAATTTTTTTAGATGTTTCTAAAGCTGTAAAGTATGGTGGAGGGATTGGCACATTTGGTGGGGAATTATATAGCTCTAGTTTAAGGTGGACAGAGAAGCTACGAGAGTTAAAATATTTGTCTCTTAATGGTGTAGTGATGAACATGACAAGTTGGGAATTGGAATCAACCCTTTCTCAACTCCATAACCTCCACTTCCTTAGTCTTTTCATGTGCCAACTATCAGGGAACATTCCTAATGCTATCCAAAACCTCACCACCCTCTCCCATCTTATTTTAGAGATAAATGACCTTAGTTCCATAGTGCCTTCATGGTTGGGAAATATGCCTCATTTGCAAGAGCTAAGATTATCTAGTAACCCATCATTAAGTGGAGATATCAGTCATATATTATGTAGTGAATGGCCACAACTGACCATGCTTGATCTATCAGGGACCAATATATCAGGGAGCATTCCACCATGCATTGGAAATATTTCCTCCCTCATCCACCTTAATTTGGCAATTATAGAAAATATTGAAGGCCCTATTCCTAATTCCATAGGTAACATCTCTAGTCTTCAAGAATTGTATCTTTACTACAACTTGTTGAGTGGAGAAATTCCTTCTTCTATTGGAAACATCTCTAGTCTTCAAATAATATATCTTTACCAAAACTACTTGAGTAGGATTCCACCCTCACTTGGCCAACTTTCATCTTTGGCTTCTCTCGATCTCTCCAATAATGAACTTAGAGATATTATACCTATGTCAATTGGCCAACTTTCATCTTTGATTGATTTGGATCTCTCCTCCAATAAACTTAGTGGCCAAATACCTTCCTCATTAGGTAACATATCATCCTTGCGAATACTTCATCTTGATCACTATAAACTAAATGGTGTCCCTAGTTCTATTGGACTTCTCCCACATGTGAAAGAGATGGATCTCTCTTCCAACAACCTAGAAGGCTACTTTGATCTTAATGCTTTCAAAAGTACTAGTAACCTTGATCTACTCGACCTATCTTCTAATAAATTGACTATCCAGGTTGACCCAAAATGGATACCTCCATTTTCTTTATTAAGTTTGAGCTTGCCTTCTTGTCACATTGAAGGTATCTTACCTCCATTCCTTTCAACACAATATAAATTACATGATTTGGATCTCTCCCAAAATAATCTCTTTGGAGATATTCCACCTTGGTTAGGAGATTTAACCCATCTAATGGATCTAAATTTGTCATACAATAACTTGCAAGGTCAACTGCCCTTCACCTTACATATTGGTTACTTTTTTAGTTTAGACTTGCATAAGAATATGTTGAGTGGTTGCCTTCCAATTCCTACAAAACCTTCATCAACTATGAGACTATTGGATGTGTCACAAAATAATTTTTCAGGTGTTATCCCAAAGGAGATTGGTAGACTTCTACTTTCCATTGAGTTCTTATCATTTTCAGCAAATGGTTTAAGTGGTGGCATTCCTTCTTCCATTGGTTTCTTACAAAATCTACAAGTGTTAGATCTCTCAAAAAATAGATTGTTTGGTAAAATACCATCAAGCCTAACTAATTGCTCTTCTTTGACAAGATTGAACTTGGGAAAGAGTAATTTGGTAGGAGACATTCCAAATCAGATAGGAATGCTAAGATCTCTAAGGACTCTACAACTCAATGGAAATATGCTAAAGGGAAAGTTGCCATCAAGTCTTCAGAATTGCTCCAGCTTACAAATTTTAGATGTGGGGGAGAATTTAGTAGTGGGAAGTATACCACTTTGGATAGAAAACTTCCCTGAGTTGATGATACTTGTTTTGAGGTCAAATAATCTTCATGGGTACATTCCAAATCAATTAAGCAATCTTTCCAGCCTCCATGTACTAGATATTTCACATAATAATTTATCTGGAGCTATTCCACAACAATTGGCAAATTTGACAGCTATGATGAATGCACAAGTAAAAATTTCAAATAATAGTTATAATGATTCCTATTATTACAAAGAAGAGATCCAAGTGAGAACCAAAGGAATGGAGCTGGAGTATATAAATTCTATTTTGTTACTTATTACCTGCATTGATCTCTCTGGAAATCAGCTATCAAATGAAATTCCTCTAGCAATTGGAAGGCTTAAAGGTCTACACACATTGAACTTATCGGGAAATAGTCTTACTGGAAACATTCCAATTACTTTTGCAATGTTAGAACAATTAGAGTCACTAGACCTTTCAAATAATAAATTGAAAGGTGAGATTCCAAGTCAATTTCTAAGCCTCTCATTTATGAGTGCTTTCATTGTGTCTAACAACATGCTTTGTGGAAGAATCCCAACAGGGGGTCAATTTTCAACATTCAATCCTACATGGTTCTCTAGGAATCCTAGCCTTTGTGGATTTCCACTTGATAATAAAACATGTAAATGTGGAGCAATTGATATGAAACCTAATCAAGAAGAAGAGGTTGAGGAGGAAGGAGAAATCCCATGGCATTGGTATGTTGAGTGGATGACAAGTTTTGCTACTGGATTTTGGGGAGTGTTTGGAATCTTGATTGTCAAAAGGTATTGGAGAAGAAGATACATTCAAGTCTTAGATGAATTTGTCATTATTTTCTTAGAAAAATTAAGAGGCATCAATTAGGTCAATATAGTTTGACAAATGTAATTTTTATGTGGAAAGATGTATTTCTCTTAGTTCACACCTCTACCAAGCATACAAATCATAGCTAATAAAACACATGTAATTAATTAGTTAGCAACAAAATCTAGTGGTGCACAACAATTCACTAATGGAAACATGGAAATCTTTTATGTTAGTTTTTTGAATATGTATTTAATTTTTGTAAATTATAGTATTAAGTAACTTTAACATCATTGGAAAGTAAAATATAATAAAAAAGTTGTCTTGTTATAATTTTTTTTTTTTTAAAACAAAATTTATATATGATGGAAATATTTCAACAACTTGTCATCCATGAGAGCAATACTTCCTCCAATTATAGAAATATACATGTCAAAAAATTATAATAAATCAAAATAAATATTACCTATATTTATCAACAAGAACTAAATTAATCTTCATTTTGTTTGCATAAAGAAAAAGCTTCATAAACATTGGAGTGGTGTCAACAATAATATTACACTATTTGAAGTTAAAGTGTCTTTGTCACAAATTCTCTATCATATATTTTAGTTTAGTCAAACAACGAATAGAATTATTTTTTTTGAGCAAAAACCTTATAATCTATAATTACCTTTCTTATTTAATAATTTAAAAAATGTCATTTGTCTTTCTTCATGTTGATTCATGCATTTAATTTTTTGGATCAAATTTCAAGTCTACTAATGCCTTGAATGACATGAACACTATTATAAACATCATAATAAAATTACATTGTTGACTTTAAAATTATGTTGTATCCTTGAATGATATTTCTAAAATCACTCAAATCAATACATTTAAATATACAAACTTTAAAAAAAACCTTAAACACGTGTAATTAAAGAAGATACTTACCTACTTTAAGTATTGTCTATATAACAGACTGAATGTTTTGATTGAAATTATTAATTAATTAATATTCAGAATCAGATGAAAATTCTAACAAAACAAAATGAAACATATATTTATTAGTACTGCCACTAACTATTTACTGTCTCATTCTACAAGAATGGAGATCTTTTTCAGCTCTTCAATTCAATTGCTTATGGTGTAGAATTAGTTGTCCCTGCCCATCACTCGTGGATTTGAAAAAAAAAACATCTTAAATGAAATTTAGTTTCAATGGTTGAAAGACTTAGTCCAGAGGAAAAACCATCTTCAACCTATGATCAACTTAGTTCTTGAAAATGAAGTAGTAATATTGCATGTGCTTTTCTGATTTGAGATTCTGAGAAAGAATCAAGTTGAAGCGTACAGTGATGAGGCTATATTCTGATTTTAGTTTATGTGTATTCACAAAGATAGACTTTATTACTTCTAACTAGATATTTGAGTGACAGTAAAAATCAATAAACATGACATTTTTAATTTCAAAAATTTCATCTATTTTAAAGCAATTTAATTTTGCACAAATAGATAAATTTTTAGTACATGACTAGCCAGAATTGCATTGGAAGTACCTGTAGCTTCTATGCTTTCTACAACTGAATTTATATATAGAAACCTTTCTTTTTTAAGTAAATTTTCTTTTAACAATGTTAACTTGTCAGAGAACAAGTTCACACAAGTCCCCACTGTTAAATCAGTATAGTTATTATCTCTTCATTACTTTTCCTAATTCAAGCCTTTTATTTACCATGTCCTTGGGACTACAGGAAGAATTCAACTAATTTGGTGTGTCAATTTATGGTGTAATAGATAGTTTTGGAGTTTGGGAAAACAGCAACAGTGAATTCTAACTGTTGTTAATGTCATGTATTTCTGGTGTTGTTTAGTTTCTGTATGAATACTTTAACTGAGCTGATTGATAGTTTGGTAGATTTCTAGCTAAACTGTGGGCGAGTTAAAGGTTTGTTACATTCATTTCTCTCCCTGGTAACATATGATCATATTTCATACCAAAATTGACCGATACAAACACATCTTATGGCAGAAGTTTGGAATTTTTTCTAGATAGAATTCGATTTTGAGGATGTCTGTCATTAGTTGTGGTCGCAAAGCCCCTTGGTATAGTTTTAATATTTTATATATATGGAATTTTCCTTTCAGCAAGTCTTGTTTTAGCTCATCCACTATTGACCCAGAATTGATGGTGTACATGTGTTTGTTTTTTGTTATATAGATCTGGCTTTAAAGCCAATAGTAGGGGCCATTGTAGTTGGGAATGCTGTGGTTTTAAAGCCCTGAGAAATAGTTGCTGCTAAATCAAATCTCCTTGCATATCTTATTCCTGAATAGCTGGATAACAGTACGATTAGAGTTGTTCAAGGAGGCCCTCGGGAGAGTGCTAAATTGTGGAACTAAAGTGGGACAAAATATTTTTCACTAGTGGGTAGGGTGACCTATAAATAAAAAGTATGAAGGGATTAAAAAGTATACTTTAATTGTTCCTAACTATTATGATATGATATATTTGAATCTGACCAGTGATGTGCTCTGTGCAGTCCTCTTTGTGCCTAATTCCTATTTAACCAAATATAGAATTTACCATTTTTTTTTAATCATATAAAATTTTAGTTACACCCATTTCATATTTATCCTTATATGTGAATCTGGCAACATTCAACTTATGCTTGTATGCATTTGATATATTTCAGTTCAAATTAAACAAATATTTTATCTTTTATCTGGACTTACAGAGCTCAGCTAATGTGAAGTTAGATGCATACAAGTGTGGTTAAGCCCAATTCATATTGGGCTCATTTAGTGCAAATTATTCCTTGTACAACATCATAAATTTTTGCCCTTGACAATTTCGCACTAGGTTTAGCTCCCCCTTAGGTGCTTGGATCCATTTGTGATTTTAATTTGCATGTTTTATGATCATATTCAAAATATCAAAGTTAAATTGAGAATATCAATTAATATTTATTTAACGACACTAAAAGCCCTAAAATAGGTCTGGACTAGGGTGCTAGCACCCCTATCTAGCTTATTTTGAACCCAATTCAAATATTTCATTGTTGGCATTTTAACATTTGGAAATTTCAATTTACTTGTCGGTTGTTGGTACTTGATCTTGCAGGAAATTAAAGAAATGCATATAAATACAATTCTTTTCACCATTTGAAATCCTAAGAAAGCATGGCATTTTGAAGTGACAATTGAGCATCCTAAAAGACAATCAAGAGTGGAATTAGCAAGATTATTACAATATTATTTTAGTCAAATATCATGTTAGCAATGCATCAGGTTTCATGTGATTTCATTCATGTTTCATGTCCATTTGTTTTCCAAGCACTAACTTTTGTAGGACTTCAAATCAAGCATCAAATTCTTTTTGAAGGTGACGAGTACAATGATTAGTCCATTAGGGAATGCAAATCTAAGTGGTAAGTTGTAATACTTTTCAATTTATCATTCTTTTATTCATTTACATCTACCCAACCTAGGGTAAGCACTCTTTTACAACATCATAGCCATTGTAGAGGTAGAAATACCAAAATGGGGTTTAACTTAGACAAACCCCTATATAGCACAACCCTTTCTCTCCTCTTTGGTGTGTATGTTACAGATCTGAAATGGATTTGGGAGAGGATTGAAGACCTAATTTCTCAATCAAACATTCAAGCCTCACATGTCAACAAATTAGGGAAAGTGGAATTAATCGATGATAGAAAAAGTTCTAAAATTGAGTCCAGAAAGGATGATCCTACAAATAGTGGCCAACTAAGATTTGAATCTGATTCGAAAGGTTATATTTTTGGGTCTATGGTGACAATGCCCCTATCCAACCAACTCAAGCTCAGATTCCTATATCAAGTTCCTCTATGTATGTAATTTTATATTTTGTATTTCATTTCTATGGTTTTGTTATGTGCTTTCTTGAAACTGTAACAATTCACTCTAGTTGCATAATTAACCTAGACCTACATTTGCATCTTTAAATTCAGTCAATTAGCAATCAATTAATCAATCCCCAAAGAAAGAACTAAAACCTTGATCTACTATTTTGGCTCTTCCATTGAGGCTAGTAACCAAGTCGATTTTTGTAATCATATTTGGTTTCATACGTTGTGATGTAGGACAAGGTGTAATTTAGAACCTAGATCCCTTTTTCTCACATCACATTTTGGTGAACCTAACATTTTATGTACTTTAAAAATCTTAATTAGGTTATGTGAAGGTCTAAATACAATATGAGAGAATTTGAATTTTTTATTTATGCATGCATATTGCATTGAAAAGCATTAAAAGAGTAAATATTTTCATAGTCTTTGTCATTTCAAAAGATACAAAAGTTTCAATTATTAGATTTTTCAAACTAGGTTCAGTTAATTATTGCATTTTACAATCTAGAAATTGCCTTTGGAACATATTGTACTAATTCAAAAATCTAAAATTGTGTGCATAATTGTGTATTACACATAGAAAAACTAGGATTTTGTGCATTTTTAGAAATTTGTCTGTTGTCAAACTTGAACCTCTGCAAATTAAAATCCTCAGACAATGTAGGTCACTACCAAAATTTTGAAATTAACAAAAAATTGCATCTCTAGTCTAGGGTGCCAACATCCTTGTCCAATTAAATTTAGAAAAAAAATGGATCACAGTTCTATCTCTATTATTCTTGTGCAAATCTATGTTTTGTGCCTTTTTTTTTTTTTGTCACTATGATGTGTTTTTCCTTCATTGTTTGAGCATTTAAGTGTTTTAAATCTCATAACAAATTTATAAGGTTCATGACCTAGTGTACCATAGCTAATGCCCATGTGAGATGTAGTTTTAGACATATGGCTTCTTTTGTTGCAATCAAAACCGGATTCAAGCCTAAGTCTTATAACTCTTTCACTCAAGGTATTACATATACTCAATCCATCTTTGATTACCTTCCTAATTCAACATTACTTATGTCTTCCTCACAACCTAACATTTATGTGGATATGGAGGCTATTGTGGCCCATGTACCTAAAGATAAACTCAAACAATTAAATAAATACTTAGAAGAACTTCAACAATTCTTACACTTACCAAGCCTTTGACTGGAGAACCAATTCCTCATTTGGATAACCTTAGGAAATTGATAAATGATTCACAAGGGATAGAAGTGTTATGTAGCCTAGATCATATAGTAGATGCAAACATTCCTACAATGAGTAGTTGTGCTCAAGCCTTGAATAATGATCAAGACCAATTAGGAAAATAATTTTCCTCTCCTACAACAATACCTTCTATTCCCACCTTCACCCATCCAATCATAGAATCAACCACACAATGTAGAAATGGTCTAAACACAATTTTTTGGGTTTTCTTGTGGGAATCAGTATAGATTTATTTTTTCACCTAAAATACATATATGTTCAACACATGTTACAAACATGTAAAATAATAACACACCCATCATCCATAGTAGTCATCTATATTCAACACATTCTCAAAACATGTCACTAAATGATCTTGTGATAAACCAATTGTTGCAAAAAGTGTCATCATTACAAAAAATTTCAAACATGAATCAAGGACCATCCAATGCTAACGCTCCAACATACCTTACATGTAGTCCACTTTCATTCACTATCTTAAAGATGCCCATACCACAAAAAATTAAAATACCTATGTTGTTTTGATAAGTATGTTGGCAAAGGAGATCCCACTAGCTAGTATCGACCTTCACCACTTTATTTAGTGATTTCCTTTTTGAATATGCTCTCTTAGCTAAGTTATTTCCACAGTCATTAAAATATGTTTCCTTGGATTGGTTTTGTTCATTTCCAAATAACTCGATAGTGTCCTTTACACAACTAGTTAACAAATTCATTCAACACTTTCAGAAAAATATTGGACCTCAAGTTACATTAAAGATTTAGTTCATTATAAAGAAGGACCTAAAGAGAAGGTGACTAAATTTATATGAGAATTCTGATCTCTTTAATTATAAATCTTAGGCTATAACCTTCTAGATGTTGATATAAAATAAGTCTTTATTAGAAAATTTCAACCTAACATTAGAGATATGATCTTTTTAAAGAAGTATCCCTCATTTACACACTTGTGTATGGACCTTCGTGATTATCTTATATTAGTTAGTTAATATGAAGGCACACCTTCATCAAATCCTAATGGTAAATCTGAAGCGATATAGTATAACAACTATCTTGACCATTCAAGAAGAAAAATAAGAACTTTATAAAGATAAACGATCACCAATCATCAAATAACATGCAAACAAAGTTATCACAACATCTACAAAACCATATTGATCAATTTAGGCCAAGAGAGAAAATTTTCATAATTGCTTGATTCTCTCCACCTTATTATGTTACAATTTTTAAACAAAAATATGATTCAACTTCCACCTAGTAGACCTATTGACACAACTAAACCACTACCACCAAAATTTAATGCAAAAGCCTTGTCAATATAATCGTACATCTAGGACTGACATAGAAATATGTATGTGTCTTAATCAAAAAGTGCAAGACCTCATTGATTTTAATATAATCTAGTTGGTTGGTGTAAATGACAAAGGAAATAAATCAGTTGCACCACCCAATCAAAACTTGCAAATATTTACAAACCCATTGTCATGTCATTCAACCAATTTTGTCCAAAAAAATGATATTGAAGAACAAGTTAAGGATCTATTCAATGAGATCATCATGATTGATGCTCAAACTTGTAAGGATGAAACCCATATTTTTCATGATATTTCTTTCACACATATTGATGATTCTATAACTCCACTCGATGGTCCCCTTTATATCATTAAAGGAATTAATTAGAAACGCATAAGGGGAATACACATTGATCACGTGTGTAGTAAACATGATCGCCGAAGAATTCTTATATTTGCATCAACTTTATAAGGATGATTATAAAAAAATGGAAGAATTATTAAAGGCTCACGATGATTCTATTCACCCTACAGTTGGTTCTATAACACTTCCAATAAAGGTTGGACCTAAACAATTAGATGTTCCATTTACAATAATCCTAGCATTAGACCAATTTTATCCATCCATGGCTAAGCTCCATGAATGTGGTCCCATTGATTATTCACAAATGTCTTAAATTACCATTTGAAGAAAAAAATCATACTATTTAATATAGTGGATTTAAGCCTCTGGCCTCTCATGGTAATTTTTCACTAGATTATTGTTGGCCTCAACTATTTGAATGTGTTAAACCTTGTGAGGATTTTTTATTTGTGTAGTATCAAAAGTATAAAGCTAAGTGTATATAGCTAAATTATCCCTTAGTAAAATTCCATGTGAGGCCCCTTGGTCTCCAGCAGCTATGATGGTTGTTCCTCCTAATTTATAGGTAGTGAATGAACCTGAACCCAAGTTGAGTATTCCTCCCCAACCTTCTACCATATATTTCATGGTTCCCCCTCCACCATCCTATAAAATATCGCGAGATAACCATTTAGCAAGGCCTTTGGGAATCAAATTTTTTCCTCCTAAGGAAAATCAAGTTTTTTGTGCAAAAATATAAGAATCCTATGATTTCTCAACCTTCAATAGTCCCCTTGATTGCTCCTACAAGGGAAAAAAGGGAAAAAAGTTTGGAAATCCCATAATCCCTCCACAAGCTAAAGCCCATGTGAGATGACACAAAAGTATAAAAGAACATAAAGGAAGACGTCAAGATATGGCTTGTCAAATTGTGGAAGAGTGAAAAAATTTACCTAGTGATCAACCATCCATCCACCCAAATTCTGATGAGATGCCTCCCACCCATCCATCCTCATAATTTCCTAACTCCACTCTACCACCCTCATCGAAGTATGAAGTCAAACCTTATTTGTCTTAGTGAAAATAAAGAATAAAAATCTTACAATCTATACACATATGGATATTAGTGCTCATAATCATGCTAAGAGTACTAACATAATTTAACCTATTGTGATACATTATGATAATGAATCTGAAGATGACAAAAAAAAATACCACAACTAATTGTACCTTTTATGTTTTCTAAATCATTGAATTTATATGGGGGTAGCCATGATGATCCTCCTAATGAGAGTGATCCACCATGTGTTAAACCTGATACTTCATCTAGTTCCACACTTCATGTAATTCCTTTAGCATATTTTATTCCTTCCATTTATGATGAGGAAGATTGGGATATGGATAATTTTCCATAGATCGAATCACATGTGTAGTACCTTCATGTATTTGTGTGTTTTCTTGCATGTAATGTGCTCTGTCGTAATATGCTACTTGGCATGTATTTGTGTTTTTTATTTTTCTTTGGATGACTCTTTGTTCTTGTTGGCACAAAGATATAAAGTAAATAAATCTGTCATGGAATTCATCTATATGTATCTCCATTCCTCTTTATGTTGTGAATGCATTGTCTTTGTTCCTTTTGGGAATGATGCAAGGTATTGAGAAATTTAGGTCTCTCCATATTGAACCAAAATCTTTTCTTTCTTCATGTGTTATTCCTCCCTTATGTTTGTAGTTCCACAATTATTTGGGGAATGATGTTAATTTTGAGCATGATCATATTATCCATTATCTCTTGTCCAGATTCAAAGCTGGCTACTTAGTTATCAACTCGCTCACATGATGATCTCTTCAATCATTAATTGCTCCATGCTCCAAATCGTCTATTTAATGTAGATTGCCTACCATTTGATCTCACCGTTTTCAGTTTGTGGAGAATGTGAAGTGTGGGTCATTAAAGGAGTGTGTGAGTGTTGAGTTTTCAATTGCAGAGGATATTCATGTTTTTATCCCAGGTGAGTTGGTCTTTTTTGTGAGTTATGTTTTAATTCATGCTTGAGTTTGTCTAGGAGTTCTATATTTATGGGGCTTGTTGAAATTGTCTGGATTTGTGGGTGTGCTTTCTTACAATTTTAATTCATGATTTAAGGTTGGTTGTCTTCGCTCAATTTAGATTTGGTATAGCTTCTACCCTGTGTTTTGAAAAATGGGTAAGTTGGGGGTGAGTCAATTCATCCAACTAGGAAGTCTAGACGACTTAGTGTGTTTGAGTGTCATGAGGATATGTCTGTGGATGAGAAAGAAGTCCCTGGGACTTCTATGACTCCAAAGGGCAAAAAGAAGGCCCATCATCAAAAGAAGAAAAAAATTGTCCAAAGTACCTACAATTTGAGAAACGGGACCATTTCAGAAGAAATGGTCAAGTTTAAAGATAAGGAGCCAGTTGAGCCTACAAGGAAGGCCAAGAAAGGAAAAAAGAGTCACAAGGCTTGCTCGGGAAAACATAATTCTCTCATCGTGCTCTCCGATAGCCCTTCATATGGTGGAGGTGACACTGACTCAAGATATAACCATTACCTTTTCTCTCTTGTGTCATATGATGACTTTGACGAGGATGTAGTGATGGTTCCTTCGGTTGCATCACAAACAAGGAGTGGTTGAGATTAATTTGATGCTGATGAATCAGAGTAGCATATTCTCCTTGTTTTTGTTTTTGATGACACCATTGCCACTGCATCAAGATTGTTCTCTTCAACGTGTCTGTAGTTTTGGTCTTTTACTCTTCCATGTTGATGTGGGTGTCTTTTGGCTGATATAGTGAAGAATATTTTTGCTCGACATGGATGCTACAATAATGACTAACGATACCCTGTGGGTGATATGGCCACTTTCCTTTGATAATTTATGGAGAATTTTGTCTTTTGCTTTCCCCTATTATGCAAGTGATTACATATAACCATCTAGGGGAATCTCTCAAATGCAGTTGAAATTGGTTTTGAAATGAAATGTGAAATGTAATCATAATTCAATTGGATTCTTGTCACTCCCTTCTTGTATAAAAGGGATTTTAGGGCTGATTATGAGGGTTCAAGTTTTTTGTCTCAGAAGGGTCTAGGTGAACAAACTAAGCTCAAAAGGGAGCATAAATGTGAATAGGTATATTGATGAATATACCAAGAACAAGTTTAGGGTATGAGTCATGATGTAATGATCTTAAATGGTTTTATAGTAACATTAGTAATAAAAAATATCAGTTCTAAAATATATGTTCTCCTATGAAATTTCCTTGCAGATTATGAATGAAATTATTATGATAGTTTCATTTTTCTTTCGTTGTTTAAATTGAATGAATGATTTTATTTGTGCTTCAATTCAAAAGATTGATTTAATGTTGAAGTAAGGTCATGGGTTTGTGAGGAAAAGATATAGGATTTGATATGATGCTATGTTTTAGACACAGTGAATTGAATGCTACAAAGTAGTACATCAATAATCCACAAATTACTGAGTTGAATTGTTAGGGTATTACGGATCAATTACAAAGGTGACTCCATCATCTCGTGGATGAGGAACTAGTCCCTTCATTGGCTTATCTTAGAGTAAGTTGAATTAGTAATGCACCTAGCCAGAGGCTTAGAATGAGAATGAAATTATAAAAGATTTCAATTATAATAGCCCAACCTGAAGTGTTGCATTATTCCTTGTGATGGATGATATTTTATTGAAAGGTCAACCAAAACTTTGATGAATGTTGCCCATTTTCACTTTGGAGGAATTCATCTGTGTATAGAAATGCTCTTGTTTAAATGAATATCACATGAGCATGTTTAGGATCACCCTCCTGGGTCTCACAAAGCCCTAAGTGAAGAAGTAGGAGCCTCAAAACCTTTACTTAAGTGTTGGCCAATCCTTACCCTTACTAACCATTGAATTCTAGTAGATTCATAGGTAAGTGGTGAGATTAAGTTTGGTTCCCATAAAAAATAACCAATAGAAATGGCAACTCCGTTGGGGAAGGATTTGAGAAAACCCTTATAGAAGATAATTTTTTCTTAAGAGTCAAAGTTTTGTTAGAGAATTATATTGCCCAGCCTAGCTTTGTATCAATGATTCAATCCTCTGGGATATTGAAGGATTTTGTTGTGTGTCCTTTGCAAATTTGCACATGTTGTCAAGATTTGTCACAATTTCATGAATATTGGTATAAATTCCCACTAGAAGTCGGTGGCGACTCCTAAAATTCTTTGTACTAGCGTAAATTGTTTTGAGAGATTCCAGTAAAATGGAATGAAAATTTGCAAGAAATAAGAAAGTGTAAGGGACCTATGTGTGACTCTACTGATTAAGGAGGTTTGAAGTGTAATTTATTGGTGAAAGAAACTTGATATTGTGGAAGTTTGGTCCTCTATAAAGGAGGTGGTGAATCTATGCATAAGAACCCGAGGAAAGAATGAAGAGGGTTCCAAATCTACAAGATTTACCAGTCAGGGACACAATTCAAGAATGGCTACAATATATCCAGGTTTTTTCCCCTGCCTTGGGTTTCAAGAAGAATTAAATTTATGAGAAGGCCATGTTGAAAAGGTATGGTGAAAATTTTGTTTCCTATTATGTGAATTAAGCATAAATAAATGGAATAGTAGTCCTTTTGCATACTCCTGGGGTGTAATGTGTAATATCTGAGTTGGGTTGAAGAAGTATGCTTACTCCTGAACTATGCCTCTTAAAAAAATTTAAAGCATGGATATGTTTGAGCTTTAAAATTGTGATTAAAATTAAGGAATGGGGTAGTAGATTATCAACTGTGAAGTGGATTTTTGAAGGTTAAATAAGGGTACAAGAGAAATGTATCACTCCCCTGTATCTCCTTGTGGAACATCAAGTAAAAACATGCAAGGAATGAAACCCTTATTAAGACATCAAAAGAAGTTCTCTATTGAGAGATATATGCCATTAAGTTTTAATGGTATTCAAGGTTTTCCTAATAAGATTCCCAATGATATTAGGAAACATTTACCTAAATTTATAGGGAAAAGTGATGAGTTAGCTTCTAAAAACCTAAGTGTATTCATAGATTTGATGGGTGACTTTGAGATAGATCATGAGGATGTTGTCATGAAGCTCTTTGCTCAGTCTTTAAAATAAAATGCTAGATACTAGTTCTCGTATTTTCCAGTATATTTTGTAGCTTCATGGAATGACTTCATGATAGTATTCATGGAAAAATTATGGAAATTGAATTATGGAATGACATATAACAAAATATACTCACTTACTGCATACAAATAGTCATCATGCACATTTACAACATTACCACATCCATGATCTGGGGTGACAACCACCTATAGCAACCATCAAGATAGAAATTAAACTACATACAAGTATCATGAAAATTTTCTATAATAGACCATAAAAGAGCAAATATAATGTCAAATTGACTAATATGTTTCATACATCCCTCAAAGGATCAGAACTGGATTTTGTTACAACAACTCCATGGTCCCTCATGCCAGCAACATTGCCAGGGTTGTCTGATGTCAACAACTAGAAATGAAACAACATATCCAACAGTCATGTAAAGAAGTGCAGGTAGTCCCTTTATAACTGTCATAAATGAGCAACAAATGAAAATGAAAAGAGCAACAATATGACTGCCATAAATGAGCCGGAATCAAAAATATAAAAGTGCAACAACTTCATAGATAAAAATACAGAAAATTCATGCATCATGAGTGCAACAAATTTTGAAGGAAGCTAGTCAAGAATAGTGATACTGATAATAAAATTCAATACAAGGTAAAGGTCAATGAAAGTTGAAAGAAATTGAAACATAATGTAAAGAAAACTTTGGGAAGTGATGGCAGTCTATGCAACAGTATAATCCCTATTGGTGGTAGTGAACTTGCATGAAAGAGTAAATGGTTGGCCTCAGTTGAGAGTATAGTATAGTACGTATAGATCACAGAATGGTGAAAGTACTAAGTCCACTATGATAGTCCAAACTCTTGCAAATTCCCAATTTAAGTGCTCATTGAGATTCAAATTGCATATGATGATGAAGTAATGTTAATGAGGGCATGTTGTCAACATAGTGATAATGCCACAATGAAGTTCACATGAATGAAGTGAGAATTACTATGTTACTAGCATATTTCAAAGGGATAATGGAACATACGATGAATTAGGACATGTATAGGGTTTTACTATACCATGTGAAGTTGGTTGTTGAGGTGTGCAGCAGTAATGGAGAAGACAACTTTGGTCAATAAAGAGTGGAAGAAAATATTTCTTGTAATGGTACATGTGTATAGGATAAAATTTGGATGGAGGTTCTATAGCATAGAAGGGATAAAGAGACAAGACCAAGAGGGGATAATGGAACATATGGTGAAATAATAGAGGATACAATGGGATGGGAGTCGAATGTGATAATGGAACATAGAATGGACTAGTAGAGATTAGTGGGATGGTCCAAGAGTGGATCATAGAACGTAGGGTGAACTATTAGAGGTTAATGGGATGGGATTAGTAGGGAATAAAGGAACATAGGGTGAATCAAGGGAATATAACGCAACAAGACCAAGAGGGTATAATGGAACATATGGAGAAATAAGAGAGGGTAATGGGATGGGAATAGAAGGGGTTAATGGAACATACGATGGACTAGAATAGATTAATAGGATGGGATAAAAAAATAGCGTAAACTATTAGAGGTTAATGAGATGGGATTAGGAGGGAATAAAGGAACATAGGGTGAATTAGAGGAAGATAATGGGACAAGACCAAGAGGGGATAATGGAACATAAAGTGAAATAAGAGAGGGTAATGGAATGGAAATAAAAGGGGTTAATGGAACATAGGATGGATTAGTATAGACTGATGGGATGTGATATGATGGGATAACAAAATATAGGGTGAACAACTAGAGGTTTATGGGATGGAATTAGTAGGGAATAATAGAACATAGGGTGAATTAGGAGGTGTCTAGGGTTTGACTATAGTACATGAAGTGGGAAGTTGACCTGTGTGTAGTAATAATAGAGAAGAGATATAGGATGAAACGTGGATAAAGATGGTATAACATAGAATGGGTAAAGGAACATAGGGGATGATACAACATAGGGTGAAATAATAAAGGGTACAATAAGATGGGAGTAGAAGGGAATAATAAAACATAGGATGGACTAGTAGATATTAGTGGGATGGGCTAGGAGGGGATCATGGAAAATAGGGTGAACTATTGAATGTTAATTGGATGGGATTAGGAAGGAATAAATGAAAAAAATTTGAATTAAGAGAAGACAATGTGACACGATCAAGAGGGATGATGGAAAATAGAATGGACTAGAGTAGAGATTAATTGGATGAGCTAGGATGGGATAACAAAACATTTTTTTAAGGTGAATTGTACTAGAGATTAATGGTAGGTACTTAGGATGGAATATTAGACCATAAAGTGAATTCGGTGGTGTCTAAGGTTTGAATATAGGACATGAAGTGGGAACTTGGGGTGTGTAGTAATAATGTATAAGAGATTTGGTCAATAATGAGAAGGAAAGGTTTCTTGTAATGATATGTGTATAAGATGAAATATGGAGGAAGGTGATATAATATATAAGGTGTTAAGGATTGCAATATGTGATATAAAATGGTTAAAATATGCATGATGAAAGGAATGGAAGAATGAGATGGACGTTGAATGGTAAATATAATTAGGATCTCACAAGACCAACCAATGTTTGTGTTTCTCATCAATTTTTTAGATTTGTATACACAAAATTATGAAAACTAGCTAACATTGTTTTACAACACCATTAATGAATAAATGTTACCTGAGTGAAATTTGTTTGAGGAAATGAATTGTGAGGTGTGGGGCTCGAAGGTCCACCAAGAAATTGTTTGACATCCAAGGCATGTTATGAGACAAACATTCAAGTATAACATTCAATTGTTCAAATGCAATAATAATATCTTTAATACTAGTTGCATACCTATGGACTCAACGTCAAGAACAAATAAGGGTTTACGGGAATGGAGCATGTCTCTTGAACACTCCAACCCTGAAATTTCATCATATTGATTCTACTAATTTAGTTATTCTTAAATTTTAAAATATAATTTAATAAACAAAATTAAATGAACTTGCTGAATTTTACCTAAGTATCAATGTCGTATGTATTATTCAACAATTCATTTGTCATAGCCATCACCTTTGCAACTAATGTAGGCTATGTAGTTGCATCCTGAGCACTCTGATAATTGTATGTGCAAACAACACTGCAAAGCGCCACAATGGTGGGGTGGAGCTCAGGGCCTACATGTCTCCTCCACATCAGGCTCTACTAGAGGCCTCGTACACTATATAATAGTCTAGGTGAGTGAGCTAATAGACTCTAGTATGTCCACCTCAACACTGTCCTTAACAATGGAAGGAACAATGACATGCTCCACCATGGGTTTGGCCAAGGGTCTCGATGCCAACTGTGGATTACATCGTGCACCAGGTCTATCATGTGTGGAGCACCCACCTCTACCTTAAAAGTCTAAGATGTCAAAATAATTTGGCATCTTATTGAGGAGAAAATCACAAAAGAGTTTCCTCAAAAAGTATTGTGGTACCTCATGGTTATTGCATGGAGGTTTGTCAAATACCATCCACCACCACTCCCAAAATTTGTTTTTAATTAATTCATTGTGGCACCAATGGATGGGGAATCTCCTGCATGCATGAGACAAAGGTGTGTTGGTTCTCAGGTCTGTAAATAGGGCACACAAGTTAGATTTGCTATTTTTATTTTTTCACATTTACATATGACAAACCACTAGCATAAAATTGTCTCAACTCATGCCTCTTATTTGACCAAAAATTTATTTTCTTGCTCATTTCTCTTACATGAGATGCAATTGACTTCAACAATTCATAAATCCCTCTCCTACAAGGGTGGATTTCAACATGCTCGGTTAATCTTCCAATTAATTGTTCAATGTCTCTTTTATTGTTTTCAATTTGGTTTAGGATATTTTTTGTGTTCCTTAAGGATGCTTATGAACTGATGGAGTGGTTTCAAGTTATTCTTGTATAGGAGGCTCTTTGTGACGGGGTGATTGTGAACTCTCAATGTTTGGAGGTGGAGATTCATTGAACCCTGAGAATTAGAATAAAGTTTTATTAAAAAAACCTATTTCAATCTACATTCTAAATCAAATTCAAAATAAAAACAATAAAAATACATACCTCTTCGCAATCTTCAACCTCTTTGACATGTTGGCAACATCCTCGTAAATAATTTCAAGCTAAGAGTGAAAACAATGGAAGAGATTTGGTGAGCGTGAGTTGCAGAGCTAAAAACCTCCACACCAAGTTGCGCGTTGAACAAAAAATGAGGTTAAGAATGCATTTTTTTTTATTTTCATAGAATTTTTCTATTTGGCACATGCCAAATTTGGCGTGCACCAAATGAATTGATCATTTGGCATGCGCCAAATGCTCTTTTTTGGATTTTTTTTTCAATTTGGCATCAAAATTGTGTAACAAATCCATGCACTTACCCAAAATGTAAATTTTGGTGTAGGAAACGATGATAATGGTGCATGAAGTAATGACTGTGATACAAGATTTGACAATTGTGGTGCAATCATTGACAATTACGATTTACTGGTTTAGATATGCAAACAAAGAGATTAAAATGTGATAGATGTGGCTTGGTAATATTTACATGCATCACACCAGAGCACAAATGTGTTGAATATCTTGAAAACTATGGTGGTTTGGCTAAAGAATGTGATGTTATACTAATCAAATGTGGCAAACTTCTTGTAGCTAAATATTTCTAAAATTTGACAAAAAACTATTATTTCATGTCAGGTTCACTAGAATGTAACTTGGAAAATAGACATAAGTGATAATAGAGATAAAGAATTAACACAACAACCACAAATCTACAATTCATTACTCAAATACAAATCTGAATCTATCTATGGAATACAATCAATACAAAGAAATCATAATCATTTAAGCATTACCATTTACCTTCATCGTGTTGACATGAATTAATTTCATAGTTCTTCTTTGCTTTGCTTGCTCTCAGTTTGTAGCATGCACTTCTTTTGCCTTAAGCTCAAATGTGTGAGATGATAGCAATGATGCAAAATGTCAAAGTTCATGGTTAGCCTTCAACAAGATGTGAGGGTTACTTTTATAGAATTGTTTGATTTGAATCAACGACGAGGATCAAGAGGTGGAAAGATGTGCTCAAGGGTCAAGAATCCTTGAGGAATTGATGGACGAATTAATTGATTATATAACTGGTTATAAGCTTTCGGTTAACAATTTATACGGAGAATTGATTGAAGAGTTAAGGGATTTGATTGCCCTATTAACTCTTACTCAGTGGGAATGAACTAATTTAATTGATCAGTGAACTAACATTGATTATCCAGTTGACTAGAAGAGAGTGGTCATTAAGAATGAGATAATTATGCATGAGATAATAATTAATTAAATAAATAATTATTTGAGGAACATGCAAGTGGGGATTAATTAATAAAAAATGTTTATTTTTAATAATGAATGGATAATTTTGAGATGAAATAGGATAATTAAATAATTAAATTTAATTATTCAAGCTAGAAGTGTGAAAGTGGTCAATTAATAAATAATATAATTATTTAATTTAGGAAGGTTTTGAATGTTAATTAAATAATTAATGATAATTATTTAATTAAGATAGAGGAATAAGTGTAATTAGCGACATAATTAAATAAATAAGGTTTATTTAATTAATCAGGAAGATTAATGATCTAATTACGACATAATTAAATAAATAGGATTTATTTAATTAGGCAGAAAATGTGAATTAGAATTAATTGATCAAATAACATAAAGTCATTTGATTAATAACAGAATATGATATTTGATAATAATTAGAAATAAAGTATTATTTAATCATTAGGAAAAAGGGTGAAAATTAGTAAAACAGTGTTACTCACAAACTAGGACAATTTCAGGTATTTACAAGATTTGTGCTTATCTTGAGGGGATTGTTGTTTCTCATAACTAGTTTGTAGTCATATTATGTGTCCACAATTACAAACTCATATGAACTAAAATCAAATTTAGCTAACTTTCTTTCATAACTCTCCCATCTAGGTCCAATTAAACACAAATTTATGCAATTTGTTGATATTTCATTGTATTTAAAGACATCCATGCATTCTTTCTAATCATATATGAGTCTTTAAGAAATATTTACATATTGCACGTGTGTAAAAACACTCCAATCAATGCACTAAAAGGAATTTAGTTTTGTGTAAATATTCTAGGAGCATTTAAATGATTGAAGAGTGTGGCTTTTTTATAAAAAGGCATTAAAGAATATATATATTATATTATAAAATAGATAGTGCCTATTACAAAACTAGGAAATTTCACCTATAGATTTAAGATAGCCCATCAAGAGAAAAATTAGACTAAAGTAGTTAGAAGCCCCATTACAATCCTTATATAATGGATCCCATTTTGTGCTTACAAAATTAAAGCAAAAACCATTTAGATTTTTTGAACTTCATTATTTGTTGTTGAAGTCTCTCCAATTTCTAAATTTGGAGGTGATTGAATGGAAACGTGTGAAGACCTTGGGAGATGACTTGAGTAAGATGACTTGGTTGATTGCCAACTAGAGTTCTATATCCTTCCTGACAATCCTTCCTAGCTACATGGAAGAAATACCCTATAGCAATTGCCTTCCTAATCTTAGTAAAGTTCCTTCCAACACTCACAATATCTAGCTTAAATACCTATACATAATAGTGAGTAACCACTTTCTCACATCCTGAGCCCTCCTTAAAAACCGAGACTAAACAAAATTCTCAAAACACTAGGGCCCTAAGAAGTTCTTAGCCTTTCAAAATGACTAAAGAGTTTTATTTTCAATTTGTTCATTCATTTTTCTTAAGATGGACCTTAGAGAAATGTATACTTGTTACATACTTGTAGCCCTACAAAGTTGTTTATAAACACCGCTAATCACAAATTCTGCAAAGCATACAGTATAGATTTATGGATGTGAGACAAATTCATGATCACAAATTCTTCCTTAATCACAAAAATCGTTCCTAAATAATATCAATAATAGATTTTGATTCTAAAATTATTACTAATATATCATTTACTATTCCTAATCTCTAAACATATTAAATTCAGATCTACATCAATCACATCAATCACCTTATTACGCTTCAATAGTATTTCCTCTCCAGAAACAGAAAATTATGATAGCATTTTCTTTCCGACACATAAAAGCATTCAACATTTTCTGAGAAGTGTGAACAAAGAAGGCAGGCACTGAGCATTTTCTAACGACAAAAGCTTTGGAGAGTGTTTGAAGCGACAGCAAGTGTGAAAGAAAGTGTGACATGACTGGAGTAGGTAAGAAAACAATGACAGAAAGTGTGTCATGACTGGCATCTGTCAAGTGTCTACAAAATTTTGGAGTCTTCCCTCAGTGTGGACGTAAATAAAGGAAGGTGGGTAGGTAATCAGTAGTTTTTCAGCCCACACAGAAAGAAGACATTCAGCATTAAATGAAGAAAGAAGAAAGAAGAAAGAAGGCATTTTTGCGTTTTTTTCGCCGTAGAAAAGTCTTTGTTGAATCAAAATTAAATGAAAGAAGTGTTCGCACATAAAAGTTTTGTTGTAGCAGATTTAAACGAAAGAAGTTATTCAACATTTTTTGTGAATATAGAGAAGTCTAGTTTTATATATTAGTCGATAGGTTACATATAGTGTTGCAAATTTTTATTGAGTCGTCAAAAAATAAGTTTCACCTCTGGTTTAATGGTAACAGCTTTCAAAATATTACGTAAAAGCTTCCAAAATCTCAATTATCACATAAAAGTCAGATAAATATTGATTTGACAATTAGATGGGAACATTCTATTTCTATTTGCAGTATTTTTTGTCAATTTGATGACAACTTTCTTTTTTCATTTACATTGTTTTATGTTTTAAATCTATATGCAAATATTTCATAATCATATAATATTTAATTTCTTTAAAGAAAAATTCTAGATTTGTCTAAGTTTATTTCATTCTATTATTTAGCACTTATTATTAATTGTTTAATCCACCCATATGCAACTACAATTTGCATGCACAAACACATACTCTCTACCATATTAACATGCATATAGTTTTCTATTGGTGTAATCCTTGAACCTCCTTTAGATGCAAGTGCTAGTTAAAATTAAATAAAGAAGAAGTCATTCAATATTTTCTATCAACACATAAAAGTCTTTATCATATTAAAACAAAGTAGTCTTTCTTGAGTTATCAAAATTAAATATAGAAATAAGTGTTCAGCATTTTCTATCAATATAGAAAAGTCTTTGTCTTATTAAAATTAAATAAAGAAATAAGTTAATATTTTCTATCAATGCATAAAAGTCTTCTCATATTAAAATAAAGTAGTCTTTCTTGTGTTATCAAGATTAAATAAAGAAAGAAGGGGCAATTTTGAAGGTAAGGGTGGGGTTTGTTGTGGCCATGTGTCTGAATATCCTCCTTTTGTTAGCTCTATGTATCTCGACCATGTGCAGTTGTTTGGTATGTAATGGGATAATCTCAGGTGGTAGGTAGGGTTTGTGCTAGGTCTCTTGCTCGAGATGATCAAGTCAAAGCTATTGAATGTAATATTGAAGTCTTTTAGGGCTCTATGATGTACTCTCCTTTTTCAGATTAATAAAATCAGGCTTGTGTACCAAAAAAAAGTTAAATAAGGAAAGAAGTGTTCAACATTTTCTGTCAATATGGAAAAGTCTTTGTCTTATTAAAATCAAATAAAGAAAAAATCCGTTCAATATTTTCTATCAATGTAGAAAAGTCTTACCATATCAAAATAAAAGTCTTCATGTCTTATCAAAAATAACTAAATAAATAAGTTCTTCAACATTTTCTATCAATGTAGAAAAAAGTTTTGTCTTATTAAAATTAAATAAAGAAAGAAGTCATTCAATAGTTTCTATCAACACATAAAAGTCTTATCATATTAAAATAAAGTAGTCTTTCTTGCGTTATCAAAATTAAATAAAGAAAAAAGTGTTCAACATTTTTGTCAATATAGAAAAGTCTTTGTCGTATTAAAATTAAATAAAGAAAAAACTCATTCAATATTTTCTATCAATCCATAAAAGTCTTACCATAACAAAATAAAAGTCTTTCATGCCTTATCAAAATTAAATAAAGAAAGAAGTTATTCAACATTTTCTATCAATGTAGAAAAAAGTCTTGTATTATCTTACTAGTACTTGTCATCAGGCATAGTACTATTTAATTAGTTCTTCAACTCATTTTGTTAATTAGCTATTAAAAAGTTGGTTTTGAACCAATTAAAAACTAGAATTTTATGCTCCAAATATAATTTAATGAGCATGTTAAATAATTGACTTTAAAAACTATTTTTCTTGAACATAATTGGCTAAGAATGTAACGTCCCACCACAGGACCCTAGAGGACAACACACTAACAATACATAAAAATGGTACAATTTTTTTTAAAGTGTAAACATGTTAAAGATTACAAATGAACAATAATTTGAATTCCAATATAAGTCCTCTAAGGTCCATGAATACACTACTATAATCCCACAACCGATCTAACAAGAAATGTAATTCATTATATTAAACAAATTCACTAACAATACGAATCTTCAATTAATCTATTTCATTTAAAAGATCAACTAATATAAATCATTCATATCATGTCATCTCTAAAGCAATATAAAGATCCATTTAATTAACTACCACATGCAATTATCATCATCATTTACATTATCTGTTACTAGAAAGAGTATAACATTGCATTCCAAGAGATAATAATAAGATGATAAATGTATCTAAATAGAACAAAATTGTTAACCGCCATCTCGAACCACATTTAGGTGTCTTGATGCTTTGAGAAGTTCCTCAAGATATGATATCCTAGAAGTGACTCCTCAAGATACCTAAACCTTGGGAAGTCACTCCTCAAGATTTCAAATCTTGGGTACCTCTCGGTCCAAATCAATGCCCCTCCAATGTTCTATGGTTGTAGTACTCATCAGAATAAAAAAATACATCTCTAAATCATAATGTCAGAAGCTATACCATTAACCATAACAAGTCATCAATAAATACCACTCAAATCCATTTCATTATAAGTAAGGTACATCATTAACTTTACTAATTATAGGAGAATTTCAATAATTGAATTACATCATTACACCATTACATCGTTACATCAAGAATAGTATTGTCTCCTCGAAAACATATGAGGAGAGAACATCAGAAGTATAATGCATGATACAATACATTTATGGTACAATACAAGTACATGAGATATAATCCACATGAACTAGAACAAGTGCATAAGTCTTCATATCCAAGAGTAGTCTCATGAACACGAACAAAGTGAGGGAACCTAATGGAGTATAAGGAACATTCCACTTGACCATGTGGAACCCTAAGGTCCATTCCCCCATGCTAGGAGATAGAAATAAGGTCCCACCACAAGACAAACGAGGGGCAAATGACTACACAAAGGCTAATGTAACATCAAAGAACAGGTACAATGAAATATCAAACGATTGAAACACCACTTCTAGAGGTACTCAACATCAAGGGAAACAAGAGATAAGGGAATACTAGGTTTCCATAGGAGGAGTGTCATCACATAGTTTGCCATGGGTTACCCAAGCAGATCTTCCTAGGCCCCGACCCCCATCCTAAGTTACCCTGAAATCCTCTATCGATCTCCGGCCCTTCATGCAAACCTATGCGGAATCAACATACCTCTCATGGGGATGAGGTAGTTGATCTTTCCATTCCAGGCCTTCTCAACTCATCTCAAACCTATACAAGCACTTGAGTCATGAGTGAGACATTCACTTATCTTGATTAGTGTAATTACTACCCAACCCCTTAATTCATTTTAGATTATCACTTAATTACGAAACTCCCACATGTGTTATGATACAGTTTCTAAATTCAAACATATTCTATCTAGTTCCATGCAAATTTTAATGATCCTTCACCCTTGTGCTCAATAGTCTTATGTTAGGGTTTTATGGTCTCATACCCTTCTTCCCAAAATTTTCAAAAAACCTTAAACCCTTGTGTTATATTTCCATGTTGACCACTTGTATCAGGTTGTCAATTGTCCTAGTTACAACATATGTCATTGTGCTCGTTGCCTTTATTCGCCACTCCTTTATAACTAACAATATTTGCATGTGTAGGAATTTGAGCCGTGAAATGAAATGACCAAAGTTCCAAGCTTTGCGCACACATCGTGCAACATTTGAAAAATGCATTTCTACTAGGTTGTGTAGTGTGCGTGATTGTGCCACGTGTTTTCTATTTTAGGTGGAACCCAATCCCCACTATCGACTTGATCTCATGTGGTGGTGGATCAATGGCTCTAACATACCATCTAGTCTCAATTTGGGCCATAGCACATATGTTGCGTAGAGAATTAAATGTTGTTACCTAACACCCTATGTGGTCCGTGCGATGGTGACACGTGGAATCTACTGGTGGCTTGAGGAGACTAGGTGGGACCCACAGGTGGTGGAGGTGTTTTCTGACTAGGGAAGACACCATTGGTTGATGGACTTTCCATGCGATAACGTGGAATTCACAAACATCTTTGACTCAATCTGAGTCATTCAAAGAACCACCTCACCAATTGATGTACGACTCACATTCAAAGAACAAAATCAGCCATGTGATGGTCGTTTAGGCTGTGCAAACATCGAGCATTGATGGCATATGCTCTTCAAAAGATATCTATTTGATCTCCATGTGTGTGAAGAGCTACATGAAGAATGGTATGCTAATTTCCATGTCCCTGGGAATTAACGGTAGTGAAATAGATGCCAGAGAATATTCACTCACTCACTCATGCTTCTCTTGGAGCATTAATGATTGACATCATCAATTTTCTTAATAAATGTGGATGAGGGCTCATCATTTTCACCATTACAATTAGGAGTCTAAAATTTTCTATGCTTCTACGGTGGATAGTAATTACTCTTGAGAAATTTTCGAATATTAGTGCAAGATGAGTAGGTCGACTACTTCATCATCATTTGTGCATAGGTCTTCCAAGGTTAATGTAAAAAGGTCTCACGATGATATGCCACTACATGAGCAGAGTAATCTTCAAGGAAATTCCATCTTGAAGGAGAAATACATGGAACCCATCCCAGTAGTTACTAGGTGCAACTCTCGGTTGAAAGGCCAAGATACAATTGCAGAGGAGGCAATGTGTGTCAAGGAGAAGAGGTTTTTAGAGTTTAAGCAGAGGCCAAAAGCCAAGATACGGTATGGTCAGGGCTGTTTGGGGAGGTAGGACTCACCTATTGATGTCTTTGGTAGCTCTAGTGATAGTGATACAAAGACTGACTCTAATTATGACCAATTCCTTAAGACTTTAATTGAGATGGTTGGTGTGAACGAAGAGGTCCTCGTAGTTTCCCCAATTTTTGTGATGGCACCATGTGAAGTTTTTGGTCCTGATGATAAAAAGTGTACTGCTAAGGAAGGATTGGTTGTTTCACCTCCTACTATGGAAAAAACACAAAGTGGTCACATGTACCATGGTCCTAGTGCTGGTTCGAGTTCTGGATGATTGTGGTGATGTCTGGTTTTCAAGTTTTTTTGCAATGATGATGTTGGGATATTTTTGGGTTTGACATGAATTTGGATAACAAGGCCTCAACGACATTTTACAATGGTGACGGTGTCGACTATTTTTGATGGCTTGTATGGAAATTTTGATTCCCCTGTTTGGTAAATGATTATATCTAACCATTTGAGAATTTTGAAATATAGGTGAAATTTTGTTTTGAAATGATTTTTTTGTGAAATGTAACTGTAATAAGCTTGATGCTTTGTGCTCTCTTATGCTATAAAAGAGATTTCAAGGCTCATTATAGGGGTCATAATTTTGAGTCCAAAATGGTCGAGGTAGAATACGATGAACAAATATAATGCAGAAATCTTGATGAATCTGATAGTTAATTGTCTTGGGTATGGGTTTTGTATGTAATAGTCATAATAGTTTTACACTAATGAATGATATCGAAACAAATCTATAAAATTAAAGTATGTGCTCTCATGTACAGTTGTTGTAGATTATAAATGAAAATATCAAGTATCTTTTCATTTATCTTCAATGGCTTAGTTGAATGTATGGTTTTGTTTCATGTTCTAAATCAAAGAGTTAATTAAATACTTGAAGAGAGTCATAGGTTTGTGAGAATTTGCAAAGGATTTGGTAAGAAGTAATACTTTAAGTATTGTGAGTTTTGTAATGTAATGCATTATGAAAATAGTCCATTTATTTTAGGGTTAAACATTTCGTGTATTACTGAGTATTTCATATTTGACTCCATTTACCCAATTGATGAGGCAGTGGCCTATTTACCAAGAATTCATGTAACCTGATGAGTTGATGAGATGCCTAGACAGATATTCAAAGTTAGAACACTACTTAATCAAATATTATTAATTCTGAGATGTAAGTCTCTTACATACTCGTGTTCCTAGCAAATGATAGGTTATTTGTATAAAGGTCAGCCAAACCTTTAATGAGTAATGTATGTTTGCAATTAATAGGAACATATTTGTGTGTTGAAGTGTTCTTGAGACATTGAATATCAAATGAACACAATAAGGAATACCCTCCTTGGTCCCACAAAGCCTAAAGAGTAGGGGTAAGGGCCTAAGAAACTTTACCCATTGTGTTGGCAACTAGCTTTTGTGATTCTTGAACATAGAGGTTGGCTACCTCTTAGAGAGCTTCAAATTTTAGCTGGAAAAAACAACAACAAAAATGGAAACTCTGCTAGGTAGAACTCCGAGAAATTTATCAAAGAAAGAATCCCAATCACAGATTGTAACATCATAGAGTCAAGCATTTGGTGGATCTGAACATTTTGTTCAGATATTGAAAAGTTTTTTAACCTAGGAGGATTATAGTTGTAGCAAAATTTAAAGAATTTATGAATGGTGGCCTTGCAGTTGCACCAAAATATTGACTTGTCAATGCCTGATATAAGCCAATGTTAAGATCCACGGGAGGAGGTTAAACCATGTCACGAATCCCAAGCATCACATTGAACAACCAAGGAGACCAAGGGCACACACCTTACAACAACCCCCCCAGCGCAAGCAAGGGATTCAAATCCATGATCAACTCTGATACCGATTGTTGGCCTTACTATTGCACCAAAAGATCAACTTGCCAATGCCTCATACAAGCTAGAGTTAAGATCCACGGGAGGTGGTTAAACCATGTCACAAATCTCGAGCGCCACACTAAACAAACAAGGAGACCAAGGGCTCACATCTTGCAAAAATGAATGACTCCGTTGGTGAAGGAAACCCAAAATTTAATTTAATTTTGAAAGGACTTCATATTTATTTGAAGTTCAGTCCTCTTTGAAGGAGGTGGCGACTCTAGCTTAAGAACCTGATGAAGAATATGTAGAAGTTACAGATCTGCAAAGTTTGTGTTCACAAAAGAGTTTAGAAGCTGCTATAATTTCCAAGTATTCTCATAGACATATTTCATGATTCAACAAGTAGTTTATGAGAAGTCTTCTAGAATAGAAATATAATTGGTTCCCAATTAAGTGAAGAAGAACTGATAGAGGGAAATTCTAGTTGAGTGTTGCATGTTTCTAGAATGTAATGTGGAATTCATGAATTGTAATAGAGAAGCATGTTATGTTTTTAAATCCTAAGAAAAATAGACATAAAATTGTACTGTAAAGCTTTGAGAGTTTAGGTACAAAGAGAATTTGAACTACCCTTTGACAAAGTCTGGCAAGGCTTGCAAAGGCAAGGTAGAATTGCCTTACCAAATTGTATACCCTGATATAAATATGAGTGCAACAGTACATAATAAACATCCTTTGTCACATCAAGGAAATTTTAGTACTGAAAGATATAGTGCTATAGATTTTAGTAATATTCATGGTTATCCAAATGAGGTACCTAAGTTTAGTGGTGCAAAGGATGAGTTATCAAGCATGCACCTACAAGAGTTTGTTGATATGATGGGAGATTGTGAGTTAAATTTTGAAGATGTTTTCATAAAGTTGTTTGTTCAATCTTTGAAAGGAGATGCAAGGGATTGGTTCTCTTTTCTACCAGTAACTTCAATACATTCCTAGTATGAATTTAAGCTATCATTCATGGAACAATTTGGTGAGAGAGTAAACCCAAGTATAGTGAGGAAAAGTTTTATGAACATCCACAAAGAGGAGGATGAGTTGGTCCCATCTTTTAATCTCAGATTTTCAAAGATCATAAGGGAGGTCCCTAAAATTATAAGACCAAATGATGTTGAATGTTTGGTTGTATATTTAGGTGCATTTGATAGAAAGATGAGCTATCTGTGAAGATATAAAGAGCCCACAACATTGCTCCAAGCATATCAAATTGTTATGGATATTGAAAATAATCTGAAGTATTCAATGATGAAAGGGTGCTTAATTGCTAATGTTGGTCATTCTGGCACATGTTGTGCAAATGTAATCAATGAATCAACTAGTAAAGAATCATGCCACGAAGATAAGGTTCCTGCTGCCCTACTTTCTCCATCACCATAGTATGTAGATCATCGTGAGCCCCAAGTGAAATGTCCACAAGATTCAAGCAGAGTTGATCATGTCTCTTATGATAAAATATTATAAGAAATAAGAAGAGGTCAAGGTGAATTGTCCCATGACATGTTTCATAGGTTTGTGGATGTTTTGTTGGAAATACTAGAAAATTTCAGGCCTAAAGAGTCAATGTGCATTGAATTTTTTTGTGAAATATACTGATCAGGGACAAGTATGTTTCCAAATGAATTGAAGCTTGAAAGCCTAGGCCAAATAGTTGATTGGATAAAATTGGTAGAAGGAATTGGGAGTAACCATGCATGACATCATATACTTCTGATTAGTGATGGTCATAGTCCTGTTGAGGGAGAGCAAGAAATAATGCAAAGAGGTGAAGAAGATGAAATAAAATATAATGATTGCAACCAATTTATCAATGATATATGGGTAGATCATTAAATTAATGATGAAGATGGTGACTTGCATTGTGATGGAAGGTATGATATATCTAACTTGAGTTCCTAGGAGGTATTGAAGGATGAAGATTTGGATGAGGTATGAATGATTTCCCCATTGAGTGATTTGATCAAAAACTATGATTCTAATGTTGATGATGTTTAGTATCTTTCCAATGATCAATATATTGATAACAAAAACTATGATTTTCAGTCTGAGGGATTTGAATGCAGTCTTACTATTGATGGATTCTCTTGTTGTGGTAGTTGTGATGATACAGAGTCATGTCTTTCCTCTATTGAATATGATTACCCTTACCAAATGAAAGGATACCCCCTTTCAAAATTTTGCAAGGGATTTAATTATGATGATAGGTTGCAAAGCTTGTATCCTCATTTAAAGGGAGTAGAGGATTCTTGGGTAGAGATGAATATATTCAATAATCCATTTCTTGATGAAACTTTATCCATGCCAGTTGCTAAAGATGAATCCCTTGGTTGGTGCAGGGATAATCCACTTTTTGAGGATTCTAATGATGCTTTGGATGCATGGTCAGGGTATGATTATGAGTGGGAAGAATAATGCACTAGCAAGTTTCTTGATGGGAATGCCTATGAAGTTTTCACATTTTGTAATACTGTGGAGGATGAGACTAAGGATCAAGGAGAGATCAAAGTCCTTGAGTGTTTCTCCTAGGAATATAATTGTCCTTATGAGAATGAATTGAAAATATTTCAGTTACATGAGGAAGGGCACTTTGAGTTTGAAAGTGATAAAGAATATGAGGACAAAGGTGTCACTATTCAATGTGTAAATGTTGAGTCTAATGACAAATGCTTACAGAATGATGTGTACACTAATGAGGAAATAGCTTCAGTAATTAGTGATTGAGCTACATATTTTGATGCACATATAGATTATGGAATGGCTTTGAGGCTCACAAATGATGAATGGAAATTTGGCTCATGTGTAGGGCAGTCGAATGATGTTGGGTATGATATTAGCCAACATGAGTGTGTGGTTGAGTTTTTTTTTTATTCTCCTCATCTTTTGGGTATCATTATGGGTTTGCTTCCACTTAATGAGGATGGAATTTATGTGAAGTAGGATGAAGACCTTATTGGATATGTCTCTTTTCTTCTGCTTCAGGAGAGGGTTGGCCTAGTCTAATGCACAGTTTTTTGGAAGGTTTTCAATTTGATATACAAAGTGAATATGATCAAGTGGAATATGAATGTTTCCTTTTTCCACTTCAGCTTGACAAGCTTGAGATTAGTAAGCAAGGCAGTTCTGAGGTATGTGATGCAGACTATTGGGAATTTACTAGCATGAGTGTTCATCAGCGTAGGTATGTGAAAGTGAAACCTTTACGAAGAAAATATTTGGCTCCAACGCTTGGAAAATCTTGACACACCAGGCTTACAAATTGAGGCTAGTGGAATTGGTTGAGATTTCCCACCAAGGGAAACTTTGTATAGCCATGTAAATTTTGTAGATAGGTTTGGCTTTTTTCTTTCTTGTTGTGTTGGCTTGTCTTAATCGAACAAGCTCCTGGTTTTTTGTCTTTTTGGGCTGGTCTCCTTGTACTTGAGATCTAGATTCTCGCCATACCCACCAGGGGTATGCATCCCCGAGTTGGAGCCATTGATAGAGTTTCTAAATTCAGACATATTCTATCTAGTTCCATGAAAATTTTAATGATCCTTCACCCTTGTACTTGATGGTCTTATGTTAGGGTTTTAAGGTCTCATACCCTTCTTCCAAAAAAATTCAAAAAAACCTTAAGCCCTTGTATTATATTTCCATGTTGACCCATTGTATCAGGTTGTCAGTCATCCTAGTCACAACCTATTTCATTGTGCATGTTTCCTTTACTAGCCCCTCCTTTATAAATAAAAATGTTTGTACATGCAGGAATCTAAGTCATCGAGTGAAATGACCAAAGTTCCAAGCTTTACACACACACTGCACAACATTTCAAAAATTCATTTCTATTGGGTTGCACAGTGTGCATAGTTGTGCCACACATCTTCTATTTCAAGTGGGATCCAATCCCCACTATCATCTTGATCTCGTGTGGCGGTGGATCAATGGCTGTAATGTACCATGTGGTCTCAATCTGGGCCATAACGCGCATGCCGCACAAAGAATTAAATATTGTTACCTAATACCCTGCACAGTCCGTGTGATGGTGACATGTGGACTCTGATAGTGGCTTGAGGAGACTAGGTGGGACCCACAGGTGGTGGACATGTTTTCTAACTAGGGAAGGCACCAATGGTCGATGGATTTTCCATGCGACAACATAGAATTTTCAAACATCTTTGACTTGATTTGATTCATTCAAAGATCCACCTCATCGATTGATCAATGGCTCACATTCAAAGAAAAGAATCAGCCATTTGATAGCCATTTAGGCTTTGAAAATGGTGAGCATTAATGGTGTATTCTCTTCAAAGGATATCAATTTGATCTCTATGTGTGTGAAGAGCTACTTCCTAGCAATTATGAAGAATGGTACACTAATTTCCATGTACCTAGGAATTAATAGTGGTCAAATACATGCTAGCAAATAATCACTTGCTTGCTCATGCTTCTCTTGGAGCATTGATGATTGACATCATCAATTTTCTTAATAAATGTTGATGAGGGCTCATCATTTTCACCATTGCAATTAGGAGTCTAAAATTTTTTGTGCTTCTACCGTGGATAGTAATTACTCTTGAGAAAGTTTCAAATATTGGTACAAGATGAATATGTCAGTTGCTTCCCTATCATCTATGCATAGGTTTTCTAGGGTTAATGTATAAAGGTCTCATGGTGATATGACACTACATGAGTAGATTAATCTTCAAGGAACTTCCATCCCGAAGGAGAAATACATGGAGCCCATCCTATTAGTTACCAAGTGCATCTCTTGGCTGAAAGGCCAAGCTACAATTGTAGAGGAGGCAGTGCATATCAAGGAGAAGAGGTCTGCATATTTTGAGATGAGGCCAAAAGCCAAGATACGGTATGGTCGGGGCTCTTTGTAGAGGCAAAACTCACCTATTGATGTCTCTGGTAGCTCTAGTGATAGTGATACAAAAATTGACTCCGATTACAGCCAGTTCCTTAAGGCTTTAACTGAGATGGTTGGTGTGAATGAAGAGGTCCTCGCAGTTTCCCCAATTTATGTGATGGAACCATGTCAAGTTACTAGTCCTAATGATATGAAGTGTACTGATAAGGAAGAAGGAGCGGTTGTTTTGCATCCTAATGTGGCAAATACTTGAAGTGGTCTCATGTACCATGGTCTTGGTGTTGGTTTGAGTTTTGGATGATGGCAGTAATTTTTGGTTTTCAATTTTTGTTGTAATGATGATGTTGGGATGTTTTTGGGTTCGACGTGAATTTGGATATCAAGGCCTCAACAACATTTTTCAATGGTGATGGTGTCGACTAGTTTTGGTGGCTTATATGGAAATTTTGATTCCCCTGTTCGGTAAATGATTACATCTAACCATCTGGGAATTTTGAAATGTAGGTGAAATTTTGTTTTGAAATGATTTTTTTGTGAAATATAACTATAATGAGCCCAATGCTTATTGCTCTCTTATTCTATAAAAGAGATTTCAAGTTTCATTATAGGGGTCAAAATTTTGAGTCCAAAATGGTCTAGGTAGAATACGACGAACAAATATAATGCAGAATTCCTGATGAATCTTCTAGTTAATTGTCTTGGGTATGGGTTCTGTATGTAATAGTAATAATAGTTTTACACTAATGACTAATATAAAATAAATTCTATAAAATTAAAGTATGTGCTCTCCTATGTACAGTTGTTGGGGATTATAAATGAAAATATCAAGTATCTTTTCATTTATCTTCAATGGACTAGTTGAATGTATGGTTATGTTTCATGTTTTAACTCAAAGAGTTAATTAAATACTTGAAGAGAGTCATAGGTTTGTGAGATTTTGTAAAGGATTCTATAAGAAGTAATACTTTAAATATTGTGAGTTTTGTAATGTAATGCATTATGAAAATAGTCCATTTATTTCAAGGTTAAACATTTCGTGTATTACTGAGTATTTCATATTTGACTCTATTTTACCCAATTGATGAGCCACTGGCCTATTTACCAACAATTCATGTAATTTGATGAGTTGATGAGATGCCTAGCTATAGATTCAAAGTTAGAAAATTACTTAATCAAATCTTATTCATCTTGAGATGTAAGTCTTGTACATACTCGTGTTCCTAGCAAATGACTAGTTATTTTTGTAAAGCTCAACCAAAACTTTAATGAGTAATATATGTTTGCAATTAGTAGGAATAGATTTGTGTGTTGAAGTATTCTTGAGACATTGAATATCAAATGAACACAATAAGGAATACCCTTCTTGGTCCCACAGAGCCTAAAGAGTAAGGGTAAGGGCCTGAGAAACTTTACCCATTGTATTGGCCACTAGTTTTTGTGATTCTTGAACATAGAGGTTGGCTAACTCTTAGAGAGCTTCAAAGCTTAGCTGGAAAAAACACCAACAGGTTACCCAGGTGCCCCTTTATGCGCCAACCCCCATTGAGAGCCACTCCCCTACTTGCAACTAGAAACCCAATGAATTCAACAAGGGAAAATCCAACTTGCACAATCATAAACCTTCATTAATATGTACAACAAGACGAGGCATAAACCATCCCACACACAAGTCTCAACTACAGTGGAGGATATATCGTGCAAGGAAAATGGCCCACGTAACTCATTCAATACATAAACAACCATCTCAAAATGAACAATCATAAAATCTTCATACACGATTCTTCAAAATGAAACAATCATAAAATCCACATATGAAAATACTTTTCCCCAAGCCTCTGGAAGTCTACCACAACCTCACACAAAAGACTCCATAAAATCAATAACTCAAAATCACATTGATTATTCTAATCAAACATCACAAATCATTACAAGGAATCAACCAACATTGCAACCATGAAAGAATCTATTTAGGACATTATTACCACATTTCAATACATTCATTATCTTAGACACAAAATCCACTTAACAAGACACATTGCTCAATCAATCAATCATCAGATTTAAATCCGAGAAGACATCCTTCGATTTTAAGCATTATTTCAACTTTATTATAACTCCTATTTTTTAACACTAAAATCCATAGATAGATTATTCACCACCCGCCATTTACATTAGCAAGTAGTTAAGGTAACCCTATTCTAATTAATTAAATCACATAGAAATTTTACAAATCAATTTTTAACTAATATAAATATATTCAATATTCACTTACTGATAAATCAACAGAGAGACATCTAAGCCCCTTAATATTTACTTGAAATAAATAATCCATCAAACAATACGAATGAATCATAATAACTTTAAGAAATGTTATAAACAATTTATAGAAGAGTTTTAAGGTTTATAATCTAATGACTTGTCAAGATTATGACTTTTCCAACCTCTCACCATCTTAAGCTAATATTTTGTTAGGTAGACACCTCATCAATATATTACAATACATTGTATTTCAATTAATTTGACATTCATTTAATACTATGATCTTCATGCCGACCTATATGAACTTTGTGTCATTTACAACTAAATCATCTTTTTTTTTGATAAGGTAACTATTCACGGTGCAACAAGTTGATTTTAAAATAAAATAAAAAATAAAATTTTCAACCTAATTGTCCCTTTTATCCGCTAACTCTAGATATAGAAGGGTTGTGAACTTTTGCACATCGTCCTTACATATAATGAACATAGTGACATAGTTAAATATTGCATATATATTAATATATATCACATTTCAAGGTGTTTCCAATGATATCTAAATATAATTTCCATTTACTAGACTAAACGAAACCCTAACTTGTTGGAGACATCAGATAATCCAAAATGAGCAACAAAACTTGCTTGACTATCAAATCTACAAGTTGTGCCAATGGCCCCATGGAGCCTCAACAAAAATGGGAGATCAATTCTAAGTCATTTCTTTCATTCTAATATTTTTAAAGGATCAAGAGACTTTACTCATTGTCTAGGTTGGAAATAATTATTGTTAACAAAGCATTCAATGCCTTAGATAGAAGCAAATAAGCATATATCTTTTATCTATTATATCACAGAAGTTGATGCCCAATCTACTAAAGGAGTATTGGACCTAATCTCCTGAATCATTAGTGACCAAAACTTCAACAAATATTTATCTCACTACAGGCTATACTTTTGGTTCATTGCAAAGTCATCGTTGCCAAAATTATTATAAAATGTAATTAATAAGAAAAAAAAATCAGTAAACTAACTACATTTAGTCAGTCCTATGATTTATTAGGCCAATCAATCTACCAAACTTACCAGCTACAAATATTTCTTGAACCTAAATATTTAGTTTAACAAGGCCATGGAATCTAGAACTTGTATTCCACTCGTGATTAGCTTTAGATAGAATCTGCCAAAAGTGAGACATAAGGAATTTAAATCACATACCAAAAGGCTTAGAAAAAGAATTTAGAGACACTTCAAAACAATAGTATTTAAAATTTAGATATAAATTTATATCGATAACACTAATATGTTGTGAACCTGGTTTAGTTGTATGCATATCAAAGTGATTTTTATCAATAAGATACTTTTCAAGAAGTAGACAAGCTCAACCTGCAGAACCATTAATTTTATGATGTGATTTAAAAATATTTCAGAGAGCCACTAATCAATGATGAGATATTTTATGGACTGACAAATTTCTACTCAGTGGTGTTGTGTGCATCGGTTTTGGCTGTGGTGCCTAAGGATCATATATGAATATTGGTTGAGTATTACCAACAACACTGCTCTTTAGTTGGATCCTAAAACATTGCAACTTATGTTATTTTCTAAGACATCTGTGCAGAAGCAGGTAGGTGTAGTGAGGCTCAAACAATAAGGATGTTGAAGAAAGATACAAGCATTAAAGAAAGATACCCTGGTGTAGTTGGTTTGAAGGCCTAAAATGGTACATGTTATTTGTGAAGGAAATAGATTACATCCATAAACATGGGAGATCTATGCAGAGACAGAGAAATTGTCTTGGCAAAAGAAGACAACAGGGTATTTCTAGATTCAATAATTTTACTTAATACTATGGAAAAGAGGAGAAAGCAATCATTTGTCTGCCACCATAGTGAAAAGTAATCAATAGCATTTGGTTTGTTAAACATGGCCCCTAACACAACTATTAGAGTTGTTAAGAACCTCTGTGTATTCTCTAATTGATGCACTACATCTAAGTTTACCCCAATATTGTTTCAAGGTGGCGACTTGGTCGCACTAGGGAAATTTTGCTAATTGTCAGGAATTAAAGTGCATTAAATGATGTTTAACGGGATTGTTCTCTGAAACACACTTAAGTATGATCTATAAGTGCATTAAGGGACCATTTTAACAGAAGAAAGGGTCAAATTATTGATGAAAAGCCTAGGAAAGTGTGAGAGTTTGTTACAACCCCTTACAACACTTTGAAATAAGGCTTGGTAAGTGATAAAAAGAGGTTGTTTAAGTGAAATACATTAGAAAGGTCCTAGAAAAGTGTGAAAGTGTGTTACAACACTTCACAACACCTTAGTAAGATGTCATAAGGTTTTTATCAATTCAAAAGCGTTCAAGACCTAATGTGAAAGTGTTGGTCACATTACAACATTAAATCTAGTCAAAACTATACCAAAATCCACAAGAAATACCTAAATGAGCATAAAAATGTCCAATGGATACATTTTTTGCAACACAAGTTTAAGGGTTAAAGGTAGAGGGTAGATGGTTAAGGGGAGAGGGGAGAGACATAGAAGGAGTGAATGAGAGAGACTTGAGAGAGGGCGAGGGGGTAGGAGGGAGAGACTTGAGAGAGAGAGAGGGAGTGGGAGAGAGATAGAGGGTAGAGGGTAAAGGGTTAAGGGTAGAGGGTAGAGGGTTTAAGGGTTTATGGTTTAGGGTTAAGGGTAGAGGGGAGAGAGATAGAGGAGGTGAGTGAGAGAGAGAAACCTAAGAGAGGGAGAGGGGGTTGGAAGGAGAGACTTAAGAGAGAGAGATGGAGGGAGGGAGGGAGAGATTGGGAGAGAGATAAAGAGTAGAGGGTTAGGGGTAGAGGGCAAAGGGTTTAATGGTTTATGGTTTAAATGTTAAGTGTTTACGGTTTAGGGTTAAGGGTAGAGGGAAGAGAGATGGAGGGAGTGAGAGAGAAGGGAGGGAGTGGGAGAGAGATAGAGGGTAGAGGGTTAATGGTAGAGGGTAGAGGGTAGAGGGTAGAGGGTAGAGGGTTAAGGGTAGGAGGGAGAGACTTGAGAGATAGAGAGGGAGGGATTGGGAGAGAGATAGAGGGTAGAGGGTTTAATGTTTAAGGGTTTGTGGGTTAAGGGTAGAGGGTAGAGGATTAAGGGTAGAGAGTAGAGACATAAAAGGAGTGAGTTAGTGAGAGAGAGAGACTTGAGAAAGGGAGAGGGGATAGGAGGGAGAGAATTGAGAGAGGGAGAGATAGATAGAGAGAGAGAGGGGGATTTGGAGAGAGATAGAAGGTAGAGGGTTAAGGGTTTGGTTTTTATGCTTAAGGGTAGAGAGGAGAGAGATAGAGGGAGTGAGTGAGAGAGAGAGACCTTAGAGAGGGAGAGGAGGTAGGAGGGAGACACTTGAGAGAGAGAGAGAGAAACATACATACATACATATAGAGAGAGTTAGAGAGACACAGAGAGAGATAGAGAGGGAGGGAGGGAGTGGGAGAGAGATAAATGGTAGAGGGTTTAAGGATTTAGGGTTTAATGGTTAAGGATAGAGGGTAGAGGGTAGAGGGTAGAGGGTTTAAGGGTTTAAGGGTTTAAGGGTTAAGGGTAGAGGGTAGAGGGTTAAGGGTATAGGGGAGAGAGATAGAAGGAGTGAGTGAGTGAGAGAGACCTGAGAGAGGGAGAGGGGGTAGGATGGAGAGACTTGAGAGAGAGAGAGAAAGAGAGAGGGAGGGAGCGGGAGAGAGATAGAGAGTAGAGGGTTAAGCTATTAAGGGTTGAGGGTTAGGGGTTCAATGTATAGGGTAGAGGGTAGAGGTTTTAAGGGTTGAGGGTTGAGGGTATAGGGTTTATGGATTAGGGTTGAGGGTCCAATGTATAGGGTAGAGGGTATAAGGGTTGAGGGTTGAGGGTTGAGGGTTGAGGGTTGAGGGTTTAAGGGTTGAGTGATTAATGGTTCAGGGTTTAGGGATTAGGCTAGAGAGTTTACTTGGGTTTAAGGGTATAGGGTGTATGGATTAGGGTTGAGGGTAGAGGGTATTGGATTGAGGGTAGAGGGTAGAGGGTTTAAGGGTTTAAGGGTTTAGGGTTTAGGGTTTAGGGTTGAGTGTTTAAGGGTTTAAAAGTTGAGGGTATAGGGT